>CALNHX010005434.1:0-107076 GCA_940337035.1 Agriotes lineatus
AGCCTGCAAGTGGCGAGCGTAAAATGCAACCCATTGCCACCGTTGTATTTCCCGCGCAATATACATGGTCCTCGAGACCGAAGAAGACGACAGATTATCGAAGAATAAAAACAACGTGGATCTAGTTTTAAGCATGTTCGTGTTAATAATATATAAAATTATGTGCTTTACTGAGCTTCAGTTTCAATGTTTTCATTTTTTGCAGAACTCGATCCTTGCTGGCAACTGCCAAATGAAATGTTTACAAAACATTTCAGACCGGAATGTGAGGTAACCTGCGACAATCCTAAACCGCGGTGTACTTTAGCCATAGTATGGAGGGACGGATGCACATGTAAGGAAGGGTTCATGAGAAACAACTACGGAGTCTGTGTTGAACCTTGGCAGTGCAGTGCTCCGCCCATCTGGGACCAGCCTCAACCATGGCAGCCATGGCCACAACATCAGCAATTGTTGCAATGGTTGCAACCGAAGAAGGAACCACAAAGAGCTTGGGCCTAAAGACCTGCCAGATAGGCCCCCGATATACAACCACAATAAGCAGAATCAGATGGTGGAGCAAAAAAATTTAGCGGTATTGTTCTACCTGCAGCTGTTTTTGGGAGGTGCTTTGTAAATATAAAAACAAATAAATACTACAAGTGAAAACTATAGTCTGTATTAGGTGTTTTTGTTTATATATAAGATTTTTGGCTAACCATAAAAACCTAGTATTGACAGAAAGAGACATTCTTTACTTTAAAATATGCAGTTAACTTTTATAAAATCGTTCACATTAGCTACTTGTCCACTTATAATTATTGGTTGTGGATTATTTTTATCTCCAAAGTAATAGGAACCTAACCTTTTAAACTGTACGAGAAAGAGCGAACACATCCTGATGAGCCAAAGGCAAAAAATCTCAAAATAAAGTGTACCTAACAATAACTGTAACTAATTAAAATAGCAGTAAAGATACATTTATTGTGAAATAATTATTAACCAACTAAGCCATATTACAACATTATTTACACACTGTATAATTTGCAAAACGAAACCGTTTAGACTCAATATTAGTTACTGCTCAATTCAAAATGCACACTGCTATTGCATTTTCTAAGAGGCTCACTTCTTTTATTATCAAAAATTGTTTTTGTGTATAGATTGATTATTTATGACGATAAACAGCAATAAAAATTTAAAAAATCATGCTAACAGTTCCAAAGCTACTTTGGATATTTTAAAATTGGATAGTTAGTAAATATGTACCCAAAACCATAAAGCTAATAAAATCAAATGATAGCCTAAAATCAGATGTGAATTTCCGTTTGGAATCCACTAACGATGTCAAAACTAACCACAGAGATACATATAATCAAAGACAACATAAATTTGAAAATTATATTTAACGGTTGTCCAGCTTAAATCAATCAAAATGCGAATAGTTGGATCAAATCGCTATATCTTACAGCTTTATTTTCTACTTACTCTACAATTGCTTGTGCAATATTGCGGCTGTCATAAATCGCTAGAGATTGACAAGCAATTGCGCCAATACGCTTTAATTGACGTTAAAATAATAATGAATCTACGTTGGTCTACGACCTGTGAAATAACTCCGTAATTGCCTGGATTGCGAACGCATACCTAGTATGTAATAAAAGTGTTTGCAGTTGATACATTATGACCCCCATCAACGTTTGATTTGAAATTAATCAGCATTATTCGCAATGATAAGCTTCATTTACGACTGTATACTTTAATCCCAACTTATAATTATAGTCATTCGTATTTTACCAGCGAGAATTCTGCGACTTCAGAGCGTTTGGTAGGTATTGTATTGCTGCTTCTTTAATACAATTTTTTAAACAAATTTAAATCAGATCAGCAGGAATCACAATAGATGCCTAGTTGGTCTATACTTAAATCAATTATTCTATGTTCGAAGATTTGTACAGACTGTTGCTATTTTGCATAGAGAAATTGCACCAGCGCGCTGGGGTTCTTTCTTTACCTGAATATCAACTAGAGTTGCTTATTGTACTTCAGTACATGGAGACGAGTTTTGTTCAGCTTGATTATATTTTGACATTTAATGTCACTTTTACATAAAAATTGAATATCTTACATTTCTATATAAAACTAGCGGACCCGACAGACGTTGTCCTGCCCGAACGTTGGTTTGCCTACTATTAGCGGGTTCAGCAAACGTTTTTTCGATATTCGAATTTTCGATTTTTTTCATTTTAAAGAATATTGGCGGTTGGTGGGGGTGAAATTTTGGGGTTATATATTCTGATAAGCGAGAAATTTTAAAAAAGTAAAAAAAACTATCGTCAAAAAAACTTAATAAAAAATTGCTAGAACCCGATTGCAGCGTCACCTACCAGGTCCAATTGTGAATCTAAACTATCCAGGGACTCACTCAAACACAAAAAATTTCATCTTAATCGGTCTAGCCGTTTAGGAGTTCAGTCACATACACAGCTAGGGTGGAGCGATTTTAATCACTTTTTAAATTTTTAATTCTAATAGTGGCGAAAAGTTGTTACAAGTGATCATTAATTACCAGTTTTTTTCGTTTTTAATTATATTGTTTTCTTCTGCCCTCTACCGCCCCCTAAACGGGGTAAAACTTTTTTTTTTCAAATCCTAATAGCAAAAAAAATGTCTTCTACCGGCCTTTGTATATAAAATGTATGTAAGTGTTTGATTATTCTTTTACCTATTATTAAGAAAAAGGTGTAACAGTGGATTTAAAGAGGCTAGTTCTGGTTACTTTCTTAAAATTCTAAGTGTTTTCATTACTAGATCTCAAAAATGTTTGTACCCCACTCTTTAGGTTACAAAAATATTGCTAAAAGCAGCTCTTCGCTTGATTATCATAAAAACAAATAACCCAGAACTCACCACGAGGACGTGGCTGCTAAGCGAGTTCCACCCTACCCTCCCCCCACTATATATTACTTTTATTGATTAAAATGTTTTTTTGTATTAAATGAAGGCATTGATTCTCTAGATTTCAAAGTTAGGGGGCGGTAGAGGGCAGAAGAAAACCATATAATTAAAAACGAAAAAACTGGTAATTAATGATCACTTCTAACAACTTTTCGCCACTATTAGAATTAAAAATTTAAAAATTGATTCAAATCGCTCCACCCTAAATTACACACGTACAGAAGAATTATATAGTATACTAGCAAAACCGACAGACGTTGTCCTGCCCGCTGCCTGCTGTTAGCAGGTTCAGCAAACGTTTTTCCGATATTCGAATTTTCGATTTCTGTCATTTTAAAAAACATTGGGGGTGGTGGAGGGGGGTGAAATTTTGGAGTTCTATGTTCTGATATGCAAGAAATCTTAAAAAAATTAAGAAAGGAAATTCGTCAAAATATCTCAAAGTTTTTTTCCTAGAACACGATTGCAGCGCCACCTACCGGGTCCAATTGTGAATCTAAACCATCCAGGGACCCACTTAAGAGGATTGAACACGCTATTTAGTTTTTGTTTGCGGCAATGTTGGCCGATTATACGTAGCACAACTTTATGTCCCACTCTCTGTAATGGAATAAAGCAGGATACCAATATTACAGTTACTCAGTGCGCTTACTGCTATGACATCGCTCTTCCGTACTGATAGAACAAGTGGTCTACACGCATAGTTTAAACGCCCCCACTAAAAACATTTTAAAATTGACAAGATACACACCCAGTAATAGAGTAATACTGATCGTTGCAGTATTGAATGGAATGGCATTTTACTAAATTATTGAACTAAATAATGGATATAGTTTTATAGACCTTTGCCTTTACGCAATTTGCGTTTTTCGCATATTTAATGCAGAATATGATATACTCGTACTTGTATATTTCTCACAAAAGGTGAATAAAATGCATAAACGTATATTTTTATTTTTATTCAAACACTTTAACGTTGACAAACGTCTATTTCTTCATAATACAGATGGTGCTTTTCTTTTACCGTTATCACTTCGCTTATAATTTCCCATGTAAAACCGCATGAAAACACTGCAGACTGCACTTGCCTCCCAACTAATCGGCAAATAATGCTGAATGCTGCTCTGTACGCAGCAGTAGGCGTACAATCAGCCAACAATTTTCTCTGGACGATGCAGCGACGTTATTCTGACTATTTGTAACGGGCAACTGTGCGATCCTGGATTCTTGCAGCGTTGTTGAAGCGAGCAAGCGCTATGAAGATTCGCGTTTGCTCGTAAGAGATAGATAAAATGCAAGAAAAATGAAAAATGAAATTACAGAAAAACCGAAAGAAATTATTTAATTTTCTTTACACAATTGTGAGTACAACTAATTGAAGAATGTCGGATTCTAAAAACAAACCTTATATTCCTTAAATGTATACTGTTCTTATTAATTGTTTTTACTTTAATCCTAATTTTGAAAAAATTGTTGAGCCATATTTTTTTTAAATGAGGTTCCGAGAAAGTACTTTTCATAAGCTTTACAATACAACAAAAATTTTAATTCTACGTTTACTGGTTCCAACGTAATTCACTGTTTACGAAAAGCAGTGTTTTACTCTCATTCACCTCTTTCTAACTAACGTAGACTTATAGAAAGAAAGGAATACTGCAACTGACGGCGTGAAGTATTTACGTGTGGAGGCTTTACATGTGGAATTAAGTCGTGTTCAATACCCTTAAATACACACACACACAATTTCATCAAAATCGGTCCAGCCGTTTAGGAGGAGTTCAGTCACGTACACACGTACAGAAGAATGATATATATATATAAAGATGGGAAAACGTAGTGTACTGAACGCCTTAGAAAAGTGGTTTTACTGAACTCGTATAGCTTTTTAAATACTCACTGACGGTAGACCAAACCAGCCATCCTCATTCAGTTTCTCTAAGCTAATTCCATAATGTACTATTATTTGCAATCACATTGTAATGTGTCAATTTCATGACATGACAACAGCTGGAAACTAGATAATTACTTGAAACTAGCCAGGAAATTATTACATACCCCGAAAAATATTACATACCTGAAGAGTGGGGTGTTTCCATGGTAACAAAACATTGAGTGATTTGTTTTCATGGTAACAAAAATATTAGCTACATCAAGATATCTATTATTCAGTATTCAATTGTAGTTATTTTTAAAATTAGATGATTGCAAATAAAATAGTATACATACCACGGTGGAAAGTTTCATCCCTGTCTCGAGATAAAGTTAACCTCGACGCTACGCGTCTCGGTAAACTACCTAATCTCTCGACAGTAATAAAACACTTCCCACCTCGGTATGTAATATACTATTTTTGCATATTGTTTTATAGCTCTTTGGACTGTAGATATGGTGACTTCGCGAAGAAGTTGACAGTAGCAAGTCAACCATGTGCATTAAAAACTATCAGAATAAATGTGTTCTGGGACCGTTGTAGTTTTTTAACATTAAAAATGTTTAACGAATTGGAGATGTGACGCTAGTACGGTGCTCTTTTAGCGATTTGTGTGACGCTTGGAAAACACACAGTTTTTGCTAATTTTTGTAAGTTGTACGTATAGCAGGTGAATGTTGTTGGTGTAATTTTGAAGTTCTCGTCAAGGGCGAACTTTCTGGAAAAGTTGTGAGAATGTAAGATTCGATGGGGAGAAAATACAGGGGTTAAAATAATTTTTTGGACACGAAAGCGTTCGGTGCTGTTACATCTCATACCTTTTGAAAGATTCAAATGTGATTTGGGGCTAGTTGGAAAGAGGATAAACCAGCGCTCATCGTTACTGGCTGGTTTTTGGGGTCTACGATGCACAGGGACGAAGTTACAGGGGTAGAAACCTGAGGTGCATTTGTAGCAAATTAAATGTTCGCATAAACAGGGAGAAAGAAAAAATGTCGAATTTTGTTTTAGCAGTATGTGGATGAATCTGTGGGTTTTTAAGAATTTTGCGGCGCAGGTGGATTTAGGGGTTGCAAAATGGGCAAACCGTTATGATTATCAGATAAAACCTTAGAATCAATATTTGTGTGAAATTCGCTGTTTGGAGACTTCCTACGCATCGATATTCGGGATGTGAGAGTTTTGCTGCAGTATGGGGAAACGTTAGAATTATCAGAAAAAAATAAAAATCAATATTTGTGTGAAGTTCGCTGTTTGTAGGCTTTCTGCGGATGGCTATTCGGGATGTGGGAGCTTTGCGGCTCAGTTGGATTTGAGAGATGCAAAATGGGGAGACGTTATAATTATCAGAAAAATTTAAAATCAATATTTGTGTGAAAAGCGCTGTTTGGAGACCTTTCACGGATCGACATTCGGGATTGGGGAATTTTGCGGCCCAGCTAGATTTGGGGGTTGCAAAATGGGGAAAACGCTATAATAGTCAGAAAAATCTTAAATCAATATTTGTGTGAAATTTGCTGCTTGGAGACTTCCTACGGATCGATATTCGGGATGTGAGAGTTTTGCGGCCCAGTTGGATCTGGGGGATGCAAAATGGAGAAACCCTTATAATTATTATCAGAAAAACTTAAAAACTAACCATTGTGTGAAATTCGCTGTTTGGAGACTTTCTACGGATCGATATTTGGGATATGGGAGTTTTGCGGCCCACTTGGATTTGGGGGATGCAAAATGGGAAAAACGTTATAATTATCAGAAAAAATTTAAAATCAATAGTTGTGTGAAAAGCTCTGTTTGAAGACTTGCTCCGGATCGATATTCGGGATGTGGGAATTTTGCGGCCCAGGTGGATTTGGGAGTTGCAAAATGGGGAAAACGTTATAATTGTCAGAAAAGTCTTAAAATCAATGTTTGTATAAAATTCGCTGTTTGGAGACTTTTTACCAATCGATATTCGGGATGTGGGAGTTTTGCGGCCCAGTTGGATTTGGGGGATGCAAAATGGGGAAAACGTTATAATTGTGAGAAAAGCCTTAAAATCAATATTTGTATATAATTCGCTGTTTGGAGACTTTCTACCAATCGATATTCGGGATGTGGGAGTTTTGCGGCCCAGTTGGATTTGGAGGATGCAAAATGGGGAAAACGTTATAATTGTCAGAAAAGCCTTAAAATCAATATTTGTATGAAATTCGCTGTTTGGAGACTTTCTACGGATCGATATTCGGGATGTGGGAGATTTGCGGCCCAGTTTGATTTGGGGGATGCCAAATGGGGAAAACGTTATAATTATAAAAAAAACTTTAAAATTAATATTTGTGTGAAATTCGCTGTTTGGAGACTTTCGATATTCGGATGTGGGAGTTTTGCGCCCCGGTTGTATTTGGGGGATGCAAAATGGGGAAAATGTTATAATTTCAGTACAACTTCGCTAATCCGGACAGAAAAAATTTTCCTCCTGTCCGGATTTGCGAATTTTACGGATTACGGAAATATTTAAAAAATACACAAATAAAGCAAGAAATATGTTTTTAATGGATTCTAACTGTTTTTATAAACAAATAAAACTATATTCATACAGAATAATTTTTCTTAAAATAAACACTAATTTTTTGCTGCTTCGCGTTTTCGAAAAATTGCGTACTGGCCTTTCCTTTCAATCTTCTTAATAAAAGAATATTTTGCAATGGAATGTTATTTTCTTCTGCCCATTGAATGCATTGAGAAAATGACCGAACAACATCGCAATGCTTGATTTTATTACAAGATTCGTCTACAAACTCACATTCAGACTCGGTAATATTATTCAACTCATTATCGTCAGCTTTTGAAGCCTCCAGAATTAAATCTTGATCCGTTAAATTTGTCATCTCCTCATTTTGCCCAGTTGCCCAATTAAAGACTTCCTCAGAACTAACTTGTGGACCAATAGAATTCAACATTTCCGTAATGTCGTTTAAATCTGTATTTGCAGATTCAGATTCCCACTGTTGTTTCAACTGACCCAAAGGAATTTCATCCTCTTCATCCCATTGTTCTTTTGGCCAGAGTGGCGTTCAACTTTTTCTGAAATTTTTGCTGTTATACTTTTCCGTGATTGATGCAAGTTCATGACAGCCTCCTTCGAATTGTAGCTTTTCAAAGTGTTTGTTAAATCATCGTCTTGAGATATTAGTTCTCCAATAATTTTTTTCTGTACGCCACTTTAATGTTTTGGTTCAAATTTTGATCCATTGGCTGTATTATCGCTGTGCAGTTGGGGGATAAAAGCATAACTTTGAAATTTGGATCAAAATTTAATACATCTTCTGCTGGGTGTGAGGGAGCGTTATCTATTAGAAGAAGCGCTTTTTGTGGTAAACTTTTCTCGCTCAAAAAATTTTTTAAGTGCTTAATAAAACATTGTTTAAACCAGTCCAGAAAATTGTTTGGGTCATCCATCCTTTCTTGCTGGCTCTATACTCGACAGGAAGATAAATGTTTTTAAAACATCTGGGGTGGAGGAATTTGCCAAGAACAAGTAGTGGTAGCTTGTGGGTGCCTGCCGCATTTGAACAAGGCATAAATGTGATTCTATCCTTGGAAACTTTTCTGCCGGGAGCTGATTTTTCCTTTTCATGGACCCAAGTGGTAGTTGGTAAAGTTTTCCAAAATGCAGCACTTTCGTCAGCGTTATACACGTGGCTTTCTGATAAATTCATTTTGTTAACCAACTGTAGGAACTTCTCTTGGAATGGTGCCGCCGCACATGTATCACTAGACACTTTCTCCCCACAAATTTAAAAAAATCGAATTCCATGCTTTTTTAAAATTTATCGAACCAACCGGAACTTGCTAAAAAATCATCTTTTCCAGTTATTTCTCTATAAAAAAATTTGGCTTTTTCACGTAAAATTTCCGATGAAATTGGTACATGAACGTTTCTCTGTTGTAAGAACCATGTATACAAAGCCTTCTCCACTTTAGGATGATCACCTTGACGAATAACTTTTTTGGAACCTACATACAAGCCCTGTTTTAATTTTTCTAATTTGTACATAACTCATAAAATCATGCATACCTGGTCCTTGAAATGTAGTTCAAACAAACTGTCTAAGTTTATTGACGGTTGGGGCACGTAATTCACACGATTTTAAATGTGTCAGGATTATAGAGGTAAATGACTCAAAACTGCCCGAATGGTAGTAAAGTCCGAATTACTGGACTGTCCGAGTTAACGCATGTCCGGATTAGCTAAGTTGTACTGTATACGAAAAACCGTATGGAGAATTTCTTCTGGTCGATTGTATTTTTGAAGAGAGTTTGGGATGCTGTTGAGGGGAGGGGCCAATTACCTTATTTTCTCAATTTTTAAATAAGGAAAATGTGTAATTTTTTTATTCTGGCCCTTTGCGTAATTGTAAATTTGCAAGTAAATAGTAAATAGCGTGCGGGATTGTATTTTTCTCTAACATGAATAATATTACATATTACATATTACATTGTGTAAGGTGTGCGCCTTGGTGATGTGTTCACATTGCTAGTCTATCTCTTAGGTCTGTGGTTCTGAGTAGAGCACAGTTAATTTGGTGCTCAACTGTGAATGGTCTCACCGAGCCCGATTCCAATCGCCAAGACTACGGAAAAATTTCGACTTCGGCGGGATTCGAACCGAAGACTAGCTTAATGCAAGCCTGGAGCTTACCCAACTACGCCACGCGGCATTGTAATGCGGGATTGTAATAGAAAAAATTGATGGGATCTTTAAAAATAGAAATACATATACTTATGTATATGTACGGAAATTACAACGTTACTTAGTTCAGACAATGTAATAGCTAGCCAAATACAAACGTTTTAAAATATATTTATTGAACAATAAATACAAAAATAAAGATACAAACAACTCAAAGGGTATTCACATCTAATTCTTTTTTCACATTGCCTCGTTCCTCCTAATAATAATGAACAATAATGTGGAGCCGCCGATCGGATGGCCTGCAATTTTCAGAACTCCTTTAAAACAGCTAATAAATGTAATAATAAGAATGACTCATATAAGCAATACATCTTCTAAAGTTATATAAAAAAATTTGAATGTAATATCGAATTCAACACCTTTATCTAATTGCAAATTAACATTAAAGTGTACAAGATGCTGAAAAGGTTCAAAACTCTGCGTACTAGTGCGTACTATTTATTAATGATCTGCTATGCAGTATAACTTCGCAGTAACATTGCCCGTGGCGTATAATAAAGAATAATAATACAGATGAGAACAATTTTAAAACTTTGTTATTTCTATCCCTTGCAAATTTTTCAGATTTTGCAAATTTTATGTCAGACTTGAAAATTAACAATATTCATTTTCAATGCATTGAAGAAGGTTGGTAAATTGCAACTTCTGTAAATTTTTTTAATTTGTGTATTAGATATTTGAGGGTTGATTTTTTATTAAGTAATGGGTATATAATCGCTAACCTTGTGTAGGCCTGATTTACCTTTTTAATGGTACGAAAAGCCCAGGCAATTTCCTATCTAGGTAAACTCCTAAGTATTTAATAGCAGTATCTGCGACGTTCCATTCAATTTGTTGGTTATTTATGACTATAGTAAAATAAAATACGATAAAATAGAATACTTCAGTGATAAGTTGGTCGTCGTAGAGTAAAGATTTTTATTTTACATTTAGTTGCGCTGATACTAATGCTCCAAGTAATTAATTAAGTAGTGCTGTCAGGAAATTGTTGAGCAGCTGAGAGAATGTCCTTGTTTTCTGATAATACTTAGGCCAGAAAGAAATACAGAAAAGTGTAATATCAATAAACATGCATAGGCGGAACTAGCCTCCCTCGGTCAAGCTTCAATGTAGCATGCAAGTTCTAATAAAAAGGAAGCGGGTGTAGGAAAAACCAAAACTTAAATAAAACAAAACATAATTTAATTATTATCTGAGATGAAGTGGGAAATTAATGGCAAATACTTATTCGAGAAATACCATTCAACATAGTGGGTGTTAGATAAATAAAATAAAGTTTTATAGTGTGTTGGGCTATGAAATATATGCGAAACTAAATCACTAAGGAGATATTTTTATTTATCAGTATGTAAAAATAACTTGATACAAAAACATGTAATCCAATTTGTAAGCGGTTAAAATTATAAAAATAAACCCTTTATATAAGTTTAAACGCTATTTGGTGTATAAAAGGATTGTAAATTAAAAACAATTGGCGTGGTGAAAATAAAAGTAAAATGTAAAATATTAGAAGATGTGAAGAAGAAGAGGATTAAAATAAATGGATCTGGTGAGAATGTCTAAGTAATACAGCTATAATCTACAAAAGCAAATTTCTGAAAGAGGATGCTGAACTGGGTTTATTGTCAAACTACATTGCATCATATGAATTGGATAACAAGGAATGGTTTTTACTAGAAGTGGGTTACATCGAGATTGTTAGCAGAGTGAGCGTTTTATGGGGTGGAGAGGCAATTTTCATCTAAAAGAGTTCTAATTCGACAAGCTTGTCATTGAAGTGATATCTTATAACTTGCATCTAGTCGAGGTTCGTGATACTAAGTCGTTAGAGGTTTGAGAATTTTGGTAGGATGACGTGGATGGTGTTTGCTGCTAACCGTACTACTGGAGAAAGTTGATAGGTGCCTTGTCGTGTTTTGGCCGGGAACTCTTTGTGGATCCAGGTGTTTTTGGCGGAGTTCGGACTGGGATTTGTTTGGACTTTGAGAGATCTTTGTGAGATGGCTGGATGCGTTTGGCTTGGTAAAGCAGAGGATCGAGTCCATAAACGGGTGACAGAGTAGAGGTATTTAAATAAAAAACTGAAAGAAAAAGATAGAAAGAGTGAAGTGAGGTAATTTTAAAGAGGGAAGTACTTACTATTTGATATTTGTTGAGTGACAAGTAAATGTAACTGGAAAGTATTTGCAGTCGATTTTGCACTTGCATAATTTAAAGTGACAGGTGACAGACGTTTAAGTTGTCATGAAAGAAGGGAATCAAATTTCAGAGATAGAAGCAGTCTAGATAGATTATGAGCCTGTGTTTCAGTAAGAGTAAAATATTTTTACCGGAGTTAGCAATTTAATAATCTTACTAATCCATAATATAAAATAGAAAATCAGTCAATTAAATTTAAATTTTATAAAGAGAATTGATTGAAAATATATGAAAGTATAGTAAAAATTATAACACTAAATAGGCGTTACAACGTAGAGTCACTACAGTATATTCACTAAAACTTATCTTCTGTTGAAGTTTCATCTTCAGATGATGTTGAAGAATCGTCTACGTTCTCCTAATCGCTTTTTTCCAGTGTATATATGTATTCCGGGTTTAAGGTGTTCTACAATTTCTGATAAAAGTCACAGATCATGTTTCAATGCAAATCATATTGTAATACCGAAATTAGTATACTCAGGAAACTCGCTCTATTTACCATTATTATTTTAAACACTACTATTTACACATCTATTTATTACTTTCTGCCTGAATGCCCGAACCTATCTTTCGTGCAGTTAATATAGTCTGCATAAACATGTCGTTTCTCAGCAGATATAGCATTTTCAATATCATTGTATAGCTCTTCCAGTAATCGTATGTGAAAAATAAATGGATTTTTTTGTAAAGTATTTTATGAGAAATAATATCTCATACAATTATTTTCTTATGAAAGCCATCTTTGCGAAGTAAAACCCCTAGGGGTCACCGCTCCACTTAAACTCTTGGGGACTTGAGGCACTGCCACCACTATTTACCTCCTTCACCTGAAAGGTAAAAGAAGTAGTGTAATCCTTCTGAGATTTCTTCAGATCTTCAAGTTTCAGGGTCTCTAGATGACGAAAAACATGTTTTCTCAAATCCGTCCGTCTGACTGACTATTTGTTCGTCTGTCTGTTTGCCTGTTGGCGGTGTAGAACCACCTTTGATGAAAATAGACGTATTTTGGATTCAGCACATAGAGCGTGAACACCTTCAAAAATTAAAATTTGCTTTTCCTTCGATTTTTTCAAAATTGGTAGTTTCCAAATTTTAACTTGCAAGGAAAGCTCTATAGGCTAGTCTATAAGTCGTTTAAAATGGCTGTTAGCGGAACCAATTCCGGACAAGTTGGAATTAATTTTAGTTTGTTTGATTTTGTGTTAAGAAGTGTCTCATAAAATAGCACCCCTTAGAAATCCGGGATTTGGCCGCCATCGTGCAAAAAAGGGCGAAAAATTTTAATTTTTTTCATTATTTGTAAATATCTCAGTTATTATCAACTTTAGAGTGAAATACATCGTTATCAAAATTGAAGGAGAAAAATTATCTACCAGAAATGTTCTATACATGTTTCTCGTGCGACTACCTGTTTCGAGGTTATAGGCCTCGAAATCTGGATACTTTAAGGGCACTTTCTAATTTTCTTATTTCAGGCATTCTTGAAAACATGCACATGATTTTAGAAATTGTCAATTTAATTTCCATCGAAATTAAACATATAAGACCAGTACAATTACCTCTGGTAAAATTAGAAAAAGTTCATCTAGAAGATCTGAGAAACAGAAGATTACTTTTAATACGAACTGGCTCCTTATTCACTTCCACTCTTCTATTAGATAGGAATTCGTAAAACTAAAAAATCAGCTCTATACGATGCGTTTGTACCAAATGAAAACAAATTAGACTCTGAAAATACTTTTCATGTGATAGACGGGGAATTTCTACTCCACAAAATTGTCTGGCATCAACAAGAATCTTATTGTGCCAGTTTGGATGAATACGTCGATTATGTAACAAGACATTACTCAACGAATGCAGTAATAGTTTTCGATGAATACCCAGAGGATGCTGCACCAAAAATCGCCAAAACTGCTGAGCGACTTCGCCGATTGAAGATTGGTTCATAAGCGGAAATACATTTTGATGAAAAAATTATAGCAAGTATATACCAGGAGAAATTCTTGTCAAATGAGAGAAATAAATGTCGAATCATCTTAATGATGTGTAAACTATTAACGAACGAAGGTTTCAGAGTCAATCAGGCTGCCGAAGATGTTGATACCTTAATTGTCACCACTGCAATTCAAGAATCAAATCACTACAAATCGGTAATTATAATAGGGGAAGACACTGGTTTATTGGTAATTCTTACCGCTTTGAATGAGTCTCGCTCTAACATTTATTTTCTGAAGCCATGGAAGAGAAAGACTCGTAACCGGATTTATGCACCCCATAATATAAATTTGGATTCTTCTATTAGGGACAACATTTTATTTCCACACACATATAGTGGATGTGATACTGTTTCCGCGTTATACAGGCAGAAGGAGAAAGACTTACAGAAGGCTTCTCAAATTTTCAAAGACCCAAACGCGTCCCCAGAGGAAACAGATAAAGTGGGAGAACAATTTCTTCTTCTGTATACATAAAAAACTGTGCATCATGGAACAAATATAATTACCACTGTTTCATACAATCTATTAATAAAAGTTTACCAAATCTAGAATCATTACCACCAACCAAAGACGCATTCGTTCCGTATTTACAACCAAATTCAGCCATGGTATGTATGGAAACGAAAAACCAGCTTTGGACTGGAGATGGAGAAATTCGAAGAATGGGTTAATGCCCATTCCCACTGTACAAGACGCAGCTCCCCAAGAATTACTGAAACTCATTTCTAGCGTGTAGCTGTCGCAAAGAAGGTTTGCATTGCCCAGTAATGTGTGGTTTCTGCCAGGGAAAATCTTGTTAAAATACTATGGACGTGGTCGAATTACACGACGAGAACTTGCATATCCATATAGATATTATAGAACAATCAATAGAACATTCCGAAGATTATGAACCAAATTCGGAATATGAGACAGATGTTGAAAGTCAGGGTGATATTGAGAATTATATTGAACAACCGCCAACATCAAAAAGACAAAAAAATTGATGAGCCGTCAACTTCAAAAGACTCTTGAAGTTAGCAGACTTGGCATAGTGGATTAGGCCTATTGGGGATACCCCTTAAAAAACGCGCCGGGTACTCTACCTATACGTAATGTGGAAGCGAGTACAAAGTAAGCGACATAATTTCTTTACATGGGTAATAGAAATCGTATATAGTACGAAAAAGGAATTTTTATCGCATCGAACTTCAAAAATAAAAAAAAGCAAATGCTCGAAAAAAATAATATATTTTGAAGCCTATGAATTCGAAACAAGCGAGTGAATGACAAAAAAGCATGGCACATTTTTTGTAGAGAATTTACTCTTCTTTAATTTTGATAACTACATATTTTGCTCAAAAGTTGATACTAATCGTGATATTCACTAATATTAGAAAAAATATAAAAATTCTGACCTTTTTTAAGCATGGCGGTTAACTCCGGCCCTGTCAAGGGGTGCAAAATTAATATATATTTTCTGAGTCCCAACAGAATAGATTAAAATTGATTCCAGCTTGTCCGGAATTGCTCCCGCTATTAATGTAATTATCGACTGGCGTACTAAGTAAAGCTCTTTACAGATTTTTTTCGTAAGTTCTTTTCCCAAAAAGGCTTATTTTTTTCTGCCTAATTGTGTCATCTGCATACATCGCAGTAGTCGAGTTAATTGACATTGAAAAATCATAATATTGATTTATATTAAACTGACTGAACGAACATACGCCCAATAATGCTGTCAGTGCTCCCCTATATATCGCAAACAAAATAACAACAACAAAATATACATAAAATACTAGTGAAAATGAAAATAATAAGTTCCTATGATCACAGTTAATAATTTCATTATTTTATCAGACGACGTCGGTGCGACAATGTTCGTCCTAAGTCTAGATACGCACAATTACTGGCTCTAACTAATTAAATTAGTAAACGTGTAAGATTTGATATTAGCATGACCACAGTAAATTTATTAAAAAAAATAAATTATATATCTGTATTAAAATGAGGCTAATTCAATTAACCCATTCGGGGTAAATTAATAATCAATTTCATGTTGATCACAAAATCATGGCATTATGGGGTTGATGAAGACGAGTAATGACAGTAAAATTTAAACGGCTTATTTATTAAAATTGTGTGACTTTAGCAAAACAAACATTGACAAAAACTTCTCAAAGTAATAAAATGGTAACCAAATATTTTCCACCAGCGTTCACCGCCACTGCAATTTGAACCGCTCTGAAGACTACTCGGACTAGTTTATCGTTATCTCCAAAATAGTCCGAAACTTCTCTTGCAGTTAAAAATTACCGGTTATAATGTAGAATAACAGCGCCCATTAACTGCATCTTCCTTCTTGTGATATGATTCTGCAGGTAGATTAAATCTTTGTTGCTCTTAGCCGTGCAACTAACAACATATGTGACATTTAGCCTCTTTTGAGTTTTTAAGAACAATTGAATTCCAGTTTTTGACACGCAAACTAGCATACGTTACCGTAGCACAATCATCATTTCGTATTCTGGAGCAACCCATGCTTATAGTCCTTGTTGGTTGCCAACCGAGACGTTTTTCTCTTGTTAAAAAGATTCTCTAATGTGTGCGAGGTTCGGAGCGTTTGGAGGTACCGAGTATCGCTCAGGTATAGAAAGTTCAAACGAAGCGTGATAATTACAGCCAGTTATATCCGAGTAAGTAAACTTAGAAATTCAACAGCAAGTTATCGTTCGCGAGATGATATCAGGCATCCCGTGGGTGAAAACCAAATTATCAGGACAAAATTTTTTTTCCGTGGAAACAAGTGTTATCGGTCAAAAATTAAAATAATGGAGTTATAAATCCAGATGCTCAGACACCCGAGAACAAGTTAATCTCGACATTCAAATGTTGAAAGATCAACTAGCAACCTTACAACAACAAAAAGAAGTTCTAAATAAATCAAACATACTGAATACAAATAAACAGACACAGAAGAAAGTATCTTATAGTCTAGTCAATTCTGACGAAGAAGGAAAATTAGTAGCAGCCGAGACGGCCTGGCTGATCCTAAACACTAAAAATAAGGAAAGAAAGGCTTCTGAGTCACCTAAAACAACCAACAGCCCAGATGAAGATAGTAAGCCCAATGCCGGTAAAAATATAAAAACACCTCCAATTATAGTGAGCAACTTAAATAACTACACCGAAATAAAGATTAATATCAATTATAATGCAACTTTGATGAATAGGTATTAACCAGATTAAGATCAATGTTACAAATGAAAATAAATTTCGTGAGTTAACCAAACATATGAATAGCACACCTATGAAAACAAACAGGATACGCCGAGATTTCTTCAGATCTTCAAGTTTCAGAGTCTCTAGATGACGAAAAACAGGTTTTCTCAAATCCGTCCGTCTGACTGTCTGTTTCTTCGTCTGTCTGTTTGCCTGTTGGCGGTGTACCACCCTTGATGAAAATAGACGTATTTTGGACTCGGCACATAAAGCGTGAACACCTTCAAAAATTAAAGTTTGGTTTTCCTTCGATATTTTCAAAATTGTTGGTTTCCAAATTTTAACTTGCAAGGAAAGCTCTAAGTAAAGCCCCTTTACAGATTTATTCCGTAAGTACTTTTCCCAAAAAGGCGTATTTTTCTAGAGATGTGCGCGTGACGTGAAACCAGTCGTGTCACGTCGTGTCACGGCGTGTCACGTTGTGAACGTGACTAATATTTGAAAATCGGGACGTGAACGTGAGTGAACGTGAGTGAAAAATTTCCAAGGCGTGATTCACGTTTCACGTTAATTTCACGTTAAATATTTAATAACGGATAAAAATATGCATGGTGCCCCGGGTCCTGATTACATACTATTTTTAAATCAAAATTTTAATGTGTAGATGTGTAGATGAACTTATTATTCTAATAAAAGTAATGTTTTGTTTTGTATACTCGGCTTAACGCTAAAAATGTTGATTTCGATTTATTTTTTAACCAATTTATTGTGTAATGAACTTATTATTCTTAAAAGTAATGTTTTGTTTTGTAAAGGGTTTCCCAATAAGAACCATACGTTTTTAAAACGTCATAGCAACCATATCTAAAATTTTAGAAATCTTACTAGCTGTTATTTGTTTTTAGTATAGTTTGACAATTCATCAGGTCAAAATACACTCTTCAACAACGTTTGGTTATTATCCAAACATTTTATAAAAAGAGAGAAAAGTTTGGTGAGTCTGTAATCTCCAGAAATGGAACTGTTAATTGGCCTCCAAGAAGTTGTGATTTAACACCTTTGGACTTCTTCTTGTGGGGTTATTAAAACTCGTTGGTCTATGCCAATAAACCTCGAACTATTGACGCTTTGAAATTGAACATCGAACGCTCCATTAATGAAATTACAGCTGATGTATTGCACAAAGTTACCGAAAATTGGGTTCATCGGATTCGATCCTGCATACGAAGCCGAGGTGGACATTTGAATAATGTGTTATTCAACACATACTTGTTATAAGTTGTACTATAAAATAAAGAAAAAGTTTTGCTTTTGTCTCAAATATTTTGTATTTTATTTAATTTTAAAAACATATCGTTCCTATTGGGAAACCTTTTATACTCGCCTTAAAGCTGAATATATTACGTTTTATTATTAAACCAAAAATGTATTGTGTAGATGTGTAGATGAACCTATTTTTAAAAAAGTAATGTTTGGTTTTGTATACTCGACTTAACACTGAAAATGTTGATTACGTTGTATTTTTAAACCAATTTCTTGTGTACATGTGTAGATGAACTTATTATTCTAATAAAAGTAATGTTTTGTTTTGTATACTCGCCTTAACACTGAAAATGTTGATCTTTGTACGTAAAAGTACTTTTAAACCTACGAATTAAGTGTTGCCTAGCAACATATACCTTCTGTACTCATACCAACAAGGAAAACATTAATTTCAATGACAGCGTTTGGTATTAAAAGTAATGTCTTTGAAGATAGCTGCAAGAAATGTATTTGCGAGAATTCAGTCTTTAACCCTTGTGGTCAGTTATTGTAGTCAATTTTCATTTGTTTCTTTTTATATCAACTATTCTAATGACGAGACGGGCCAATAAGGTTGGGAAGGCCGTCCAGGAGAATCTCCCCCCCCCCCCCCCACGGGAGAAAAACATTCACATATTGACGCTTACAGACGCAATATTAAACTCAACAACATTGTTTTATTTTAAGAGAAATCCATATACATCGATCTTGAGCATCGGCACAGCAAATTTGTCAATAACTCTTAACTCTTTGATTAAAATGTTCACAGTTCAAACAAGAAAAAGTGAAAATTCAACTCGTTTGTTATGTACATAACATGCATTTAAAAACGGCAATAGGTAAATGACCCATTATAAAAAAAAATCAATCGTAATCCAGTAAAATACTATGTATGTAGTTAAAAGAGTAACATTTTTTTAGAAGTTCGCTCTTCTCAGCAATCAAATTTATTATTTTTTCATTGTCCAAATCACTTAATAGCTATTTATGCAACAAGTGCTAAAAGTCGACGTTTATGCGCGAGACATGTTATGAAACTCAGCCTTCGGCTTCGTTTCATAGTTTTCATGTCTCGCGCATAAACGACTTTTAGCACGCGTTGCATACAATATTTTATCTACGACCTTAATTTTACCGTTATTAATCCATAAATATCGATTTAAGAAAGGTTCGCATCTGCGACGCTTTTAATTTATGTCATAATGAATAGTAGCCTACGCCGCGGTGGCGATTGTTTGGCCACGCCCGTGCTGTCAAGGTGAGTTACGAAATGTAATTATTGATACTCCACATGTTTAGGCCTCCAGGCGTTGCAGTTAGTATTTTTTTGGTAAGAGCGAGGGTCGCGTTAAAGATAGGAACGTTCAGCTGCCTGCCCAATATCGAAGGCTGCGTTGAAGTCGCGCGAAAAACAATCGCGAGCGAGCGTGGTTCTTGAGCTCTCGCGCGTCGCGTGAAAATATTGTCGGCGCTGTCGTGTTCGTAATGTTATTCTTGTGTATGTAAAAACTGTCCTGCTAAATAAAGAATGTATGTGCAAAAGATCTTCGAGAATTCCATCTACAAGTAACGCTTGCCGCGGCTGCAGACTGGACGCGACAGAAGCAGCTGTAATTAAAGGTAGGTGGCAATACACTTCCTAATTGTTGCGCGTACCCTCGCCATAAATAATTTGGTAGCTCTTGATTAATCAAAATTACAGTCCACTGCTGCTACCGTAGTAACACCACATATGACTGTATTTATTACATAACGCTTTAATTATTTCAAAAACGCTTTACCTGTAACGCAAGAAGCAACTAGAATAGCTTTACAACTTCACTTGCAGTTCGAAATTGTAGTTTTGAACCTCGCTTCACTTTTAGCACATGTGCTGTGTGAACTCGTTTATCGTTATCTCCAAAATAGCCGGAAACTTCTCTTGCAGTTGAAAGTTCCCGGTTATAACGTAGAATAACAGCGCCCATTAACTGCATCTTCTTTCTTGTGATATGATTCTGCCGGTAGATTAAATCTTTGTTACTCTTAGCCGTCCAACTAACAATCAATGCGACATTTAGCCTCTTTTTAGTTTTTAAGAAACAATTGCATTCCAGTTTTTAACACGCAAACTAGCATACGTTACCGTAGCACAATCACCATTTCGTATTCTGAAGCCACCCATGCTTATAGTCCTTGTTGGTTGTCAACAGAGACTTTTTCTTTTGTTAAAAAGTTTCTCTAATGTGTGCTCATAGTTAGTCTAATGTGTGCGAGGTTCGGAGCGTTTGGAGATACCGAGTATCGCTCACGTATATAGAAAGTTCAAACGAAGCGTGATAATTACAGCCAGTTATATCCGAGTAAGTGAACTTACAAATTCAACAGCAAGTCATCGTTCGCGAGATGATATCAGGCATCCCGTGGGTGAAAACCAAATTATCGGGACAATTTTTTTTCCGTCGAAACAAGTGTTATCGGTCAAAAATCAAAATAATGGAGTTATAAATCCAGATGCTCAGACACCCCAGAACAAGTTAATCTCGAAATTCAAATGTTGAAAAATTAACTAGCAACCTTACAACGAGAAAAAAGAAGTTCTAAATAAATCAACCATACTGCATACAAATAAACAGATAAAGTATCTTATAGTCCAGTCAATTCTGACGAAGAAGGAAATTAGTAGCAGCCGAGACGGCATGGCTGGTCCCAAGCACTAAAAATAAGAAAAAAAGGCTTCTGAGTCACCTAAAACAACCAACAGCCCAGATGAGGATAATAAGTCCAATGCCAATAAAATTATAAAATCACCTCCAATTATAGTGAGCAACTTAAGTAACTACACCGAAATAAAGAATAAATTACAATCAATTAATATTAATTATAATGCAACTTTGATGAATAATAACCAGATTAAAATCAATGTTCCAAATGAAAATGAATTTCATGAGTTAACCAAACATATGAATGGCACACCTATGAAAACAAACAGGACAAACCGTTAAGAGTAATAGTTAAAAATCCCAACTTGTGGTCCAAAAGAAATTTCGGATAAACTAGCTGAGAAGGGTTTTAAAATTGTATCTGCAAAAAGCAAATTAAAAAAACAGAAACTACCTATATTTACTTTAACTTTTGGTAAAACAGGAGACATCAAGCGAGTATTTAATATTCAGCATATATGTCAGATGAAAGTTAAAAATGAGGCACTTAAAACTAGAGAATTGATACCCCAATGTAAAAACTGTCAACGGTATGGCCACATCCAAAGATTCTGCAGCAGAAATCCATATTGCGTTAAATGTGGTAGCAATCATTTGATAAAAGAATGTACCAAATCAAATAACACCCAGCAAAATTGCGGTGAAGCCCATCACGCCAACTACAGAGTTGTGTAATCGCTAAGGATCTTCAAAAGAGGCGTGAAAATATGAATAAAGAAAAAAATCAAAACATAAGACCACGGTCATTTGAATCAAATAAGTTGAGAGCTGGTATTTCTTACGCACAATCAGCGCAAAATAAAAAACAACAAAACCTGAAGCATCATCAACTAAAGAAGAATCATCTATGATGCAAATGCTGCAGAGTATGATGAACACATTGAACAACGTCACTGAACGTTTGGATAGACTAGAGGCCAGGAGTGCTGGAGCAATATCAAAGAAAAAATAAAAAATAATATTATGTACGTACATAAAAGACCTTAATATAGTAACCTGGAATTTCAATGGCATCCTAAACAAAAGCCACGACGTAGAGGTTTTTTTTGAATACTCAACACATAGATGTATGAGACTCACATGACTAAGCAATCTTATATGAAGTTAATAAAGTTAACGGTGGTAGTGCGGATATAATTAAAGAATAACTAAATCATTTCGAGGAATGTTATCTGCAAATATACAACTTACAATGGTTGGAATCAAAACCAAAGAACATAAATTAACAGCTGGGGCAGTCTACTGTCCAGCTAGATTTAATCACAAGGAAGAGGACTATTTAACACTCATAGAGCATCCAGGTTAGAGGTTCATCATTGGCGGCGATCCCAATGCCAAACGTGTGGAGTGGGATTCCAGATTAACGACAACCGAAAGTAGTACACTAAGAAAAGCTATTAGAAAAAGGAATTGCAACTTTCATT
This sequence comes from Agriotes lineatus, assembly GCA_940337035.1. Taxonomy (NCBI): domain Eukaryota; kingdom Metazoa; phylum Arthropoda; class Insecta; order Coleoptera; family Elateridae; genus Agriotes; species Agriotes lineatus. The sequence continues at coordinate 22,428 of CALNHX010005434.1, forward strand.
TAACAGGTAAGCCTAGTTACTGGCTCACAGATGCTAACAAAATTCCACACCTGTTAAACTTTTTTATTTCAAGCAAAGTTTCACCTAACTTTTGTTATCATGTAAAGTCTCCGTTGGCTATTCTCCCAAGAAAAATTCACGTTGTGACTACTTGGATACAATTACCGGCCAACTAGCTCGTTTCAGTACAGTTCTCTAATTATACTCAAAAAGGGCGCCAACGGATTTTCAAATAACGACAAGTGTATCCAGGCAATATAAGCGAGAATTCGTAGCATAAAATAATCTAAAAGAGAAGCTCAACTCAAGTACAGATCGCAGTAACAAATAAAGCTAGAATACAGATATTACAGTATAATCACAATGTAAGCCCAGTATTGTCATAACTCGAATTCGTAGGTTAACATAAGTTATCAACTAAGATTAATAGGTTATCATTACGAGGTACCTCAATCAAAATCTTACAAACTGGTAAGTACATACTCACAAATTTGCAATAAGATGTTACTGCATACATTAAAAATTACGTGGTATTACTCTACTAGAAACCTAAGATCCATAATTGATTATATAATTACGAAGCAACACACCAGTTTGCGAGTTCAGGATGTACGGGTATGCAGGGAAGCGGATTGTGAATCGGATCACTATTTACTAAAGGGGAAAGTACTATTTCTATATAACAAACACAATGGTAACCGGTATAACAATAACGATAGAGATCAAACAAAAACAAAAAAACAAGATCCAAAATATAATCTGGAAGGTCTACCAGACGATTCAATAAGATTTTTGTATATGTTACGGTTAAGTGCAAAACTAAATAATAATAACGAAATGAACAGTGAGCAAAAATATCAGCACATAAAGGAAAGTATTCATGCGGCTGCATAAGAAGCGTTGGGAGACTTAAGTAAACACAACAAAGAGACATACTGGTGGGACGATGAAGTAGAAGAGATGATTAAGCAAAAAGAACAACTATATCGAAATTGGATAGCAACAGGAGACCAAGAAGATAGGACGTTATATGCCCGATTCAATAGAGAAGTTAAGAAAATAGTGCAGAGAAAAAAAAACGAGACGTGGCAACGTAAATGTGCTGACATAGATAGACAGATTGGAGGAGCTAGGGCGACAATGGCCTGGACTACGCTCAGAAAGATGAGGAAAGACACCAGCGAACAAATACTACTACCAACAATTACAATGGAAAACTGGGTGGACTACTATAAACAGTTATTAACGGAGAACAGAGCAGAATTCGAGAACAATAGTTTTGAAGGTGAAGAAAATGGCCAAAGAGAAATACAGAATATAATCACAGTCGCAGAACTACAGAAAACATTAAAAGAAACAAAAAATGGAAATGCAGGAGGTCCGGGAGGTATTCCTATAGAGTTAATAAAATATGGTCCTATTAAACTATTGGAAATAAAATGGGAGATATTTAATGCGTGTATGTTTGATAACGAAGAAGTGCCGAATGAATGGAGGCTAGGATACATCCAATCAATATACAAGAAAGGGAGCAAATCAGATTGTGCAAATTATAGAGGCATTACAGTAACTAGGGCTATAGGAAGACTGTATGGACGAATACTGGCCAAGAGAATAGAAAAGGAAGTACAGTCCTCGGAAGAACAAAGCGGCTTTAGGGCCGGCAGATCATGCACAGACAACGTGTTTACTCTTCAACAACTCATTGAAAAAAGAATAATGCGAGCAAGGAAAACTCATCTTGCATTTATAGATATAAAAAAAGCATATGACAGCGTGCCTTTGAAAAAATTATTTGAGGTATTAATAGAACAAGTACCGAAACTTTATGTTAACGCAGTAAAAAATCTATACACCAACAATAAAAGTAGAGTAAAAAACGGTGTATGTCACAAGAATTTAGAACTGACAAAGGTTTACGATAGGGATGCAGTTTATCACCTACATTGTTTAATATATATTTAAAGCAGGCACTAGAACATTGGAATAGAAAATGTGGACAAATGGGAATCTCGATTAGAGAGCACTGTCTAAGCAACTTATTGTTCGCTGATGACCAAGTTATCATAGCAGAAGATCAAGATGATATTTTTTATATGCTTAGAAATCTCGATGCGGAATATGAGAAGTGGGGCCTGCAAGTTAGTTTGAAAAAAACGAAATATTTAGTGGTAGGAGGTGAAGGACATGACATACATATCAATAACGGTCTGATTAAGAAATGCGAGAATTTTAAATATTTGGGTGTGACAGTAACCGACGATGGTAAATGTGATTTAGATATAAGGACGAGAATCGGACAAGGAAAACAAGCTACAAATAAGTTAAATTCTATTTGGTGAAGCGATGAAATAAATAGAAATACCAAGAGACGGATATATAAATCAATAGTTGAAGCTATAACAACATACGAGTCCGAGGTGTCGGAACTGAATAAAAGAAACGAAAATCGACTAAGAGCGCTTGAAATGGACTGTGCCAGAAGCAGCTGTAGAGTATCAAGGCTAGAACAAAGAACAAATGAAGAAATTAAACAAAAAATTGGAATAGAACGAACAACTATCGACGTGATTGAGGAGAAGAAACTAGTGTGGTATGGACATGTCAGGCTCATTGATGAAACAAGATGGCCTCAAAGGTTATGGCAATGGATACCCAGGGAAAAAAAAGAGGACGGTCACGTATTACTTGGATGGGAGGAGTAAATACAGCAATAAGAGCCAGACAGTTAGAGGAAGGGGCATGGGAAGATCGAGAAGAATGGCGACGAGGATGCGGGAAGCAAGGACAGTTGTAGAATACACCGCTATATATATATATATATATATAAATTAGACGGACAGGCGAAGTTGCAGCAATGGTTATTTCTTAGTTTCTTAGTTTTGGAAGGAAACGTTTTACGTGACCAGGTGCGGTGAGCTGTCAAGGTCACGTTGGTGATCCGCACTCCAAGACGTCTGTATAAACTCGTGCGACAGAACACTGATCGCCAGGGGAAGTTACAACACGAAGGTTTCTGGGTCGGGTTTCTTCCTGCGCTTTCAGAAACGTACTCAGCAGGGGTTAAGCGACGACTATAACATTATCCTAATACAAACTCTAAGCGACCTTCCGCATTCCACACGTGGTAGAAATGACTACCTCTGCAATTCTCGCACTAACGGCCCTCCGATAACTGAGTGCTATGGAGGGGAGGAGGGTAAGCAATAGAATACAAGTGAAATTAAATGCAATTCAAAGAAAACTTTCTACTCACCCTGAAATCTTCCAGGTACGTGCGAAGAAACACTCGGCAGCGCGAGCTCAACCGAAAAATGGCGTGGAACTAAAGTTCCCTGATAACTAGGGAATTCGAACCCGCATTCAAATGGCGCAGGTAAACATCACTCAAAACAAACCAAACTGCAGCCCATAAATTCACTGAAACTTTCTACTAAAGCTTAAACCAGCTTCATGCCGTTCGCCGAGCAAGGTGGGAAAGGAACGCTCCGGAAACAACTGCGAGCTTCTAAAGCTTTGCGCTGCAAGGCCAAGAAATAGGCGTGGCACAAGTTTACGAAATACGAACTGAGTAGCGTTGTACTTAAAATCGAATCGGTGCGCAATAAAATCGTAACACTTTGTTGCAGTAGAAGAAAACTTTGACTTAGGCTCTAATCACTTAGCCATCATCCTGACCTTGAGTGAACTGCTATAAAGAGACCTACTCGCCCTTGTCTGGTCAACAAAACTACTGATTGGGAAAGCTTTCGCATTGAGTTACAAAAAGATATCAGCTTAAATATCAATCTGAAGCGTACTGAACGGTTTGAAGAAGAAGCTGAACAGTTTATAATGCTCATTCAAAAATCCGCCTATAACAATACAAAGGAAATTACCCACTTAATCAAAGGAATCAACTACCCTGCAGAGATTAGAACTCTAGTTAAATAAAAAAGAATAACAAGGCGAATATGGCAGCAGCCCCGAGATGCTGCCCATAAAACAATACTGAACAATAAAAAGAGGAGAAGCAGAAGAGAGACACCAAAACTAAAAGAAAAATCCATGGACTCTTATATGCAAAATCTCACTGCAGATGTGGAGACAAACTACTTTTTCTGGAAAGCTACCAGGAAGAGCAAGAGACCTATCACTTCGATTCCCCCTGTAAGAACGGGTAGAGAATCGTGGGCTAGAAACAATAAGCAAAAAGCAGATGTATTTACTGAGAATCTGGCGGAAATCTTCACATCTAACCAAACTCTAGGAGAACATCACTCCCGTCAATCCAAAAGAAGTCGCCGAGGAGATCAAAACCAACCTGAATCCAAAGAAAGAACCCGGATTTGACTTAATAACAGGTGAAATTTTGAAGCAGTTGCCTAGAAAAGGAATCGTTATGCTCGCCTACCTTTTCAACGCAGCCTACAGACTAAAACATGTTCCAGCCTGCTGGAAAGTTGCAGAAGTAATCATGCTACTGAAACCAGGTAAGCCGCCAAACGATGTCCAATCCCGATCTCACTTCTACCAATCGCATCAAACTTATTTGAAAACCTTTTGCTTAAGAGAATGAAGACTCTGGTTGAAAACAGCAAACTAATTCGGGATTTACATTTTGCTTTTGGGCAGAAACACTCAACAATTGACCAAGTCCATAGAATGACGGATGTCATCGAAGGTGCCCTTGAAGGAAAGAAAGTTTTCTCTGCGACTTTCTTAGATGTCGCCTAAGCGTTCGATAAGGTATGGCACGAAGGTTTAATATATAAATTGAACAAAATGCTCCCGAAGCAATATGTAGAAATTTTAACTTCATATATTTCAATAGACCCTTTAGAGTAAAACAGAAGGAAGAATATTCCGTTCTAAAAGAAATAAGAGCTGGGGTACCACAAAAAAGTGTCCTTGGCCGTATTCTGTACTTGTTATATACCAGTGAACGAAATTGCCTGGAGGCTGAATCAGGATTCCGTTGCTTGCACTGGTTCATGCCCCTAACGTTTTTGAGCACAGGGGTGAGTCTGCACCCCTGTTTTAAGACAGTGTAGTCAAGTCACTCAAAGGGACAATAATTATTTGTGGCTACCCTGAAGCGCAGCCTCACGCTTCATAAGTCTAGGCTTGGAAGGGTAGCACCGATGTAAATGAACCAAGCTTTAATAGTCGATTGCTTTATTATAAAAGTGCAAAAGTATATTTACCGTGACGATATAACATTTCATAACATATGTGAGCGTTAATCCAGTTTTATTTCAGCTTTATCTGCAAGTATATTACACTGAACTCTGGTTCTAGGTCGTGCCTTAACGCAATATGCTTGCTTGCTGTTGCGGCATTTAAACTTGTTACCTATGAAATTGCATTTTAAACCTATGAACTGGATTTCGTACATTTTGGAACTGAAATTTAGTCTGTTTAATTCAAGATTAAACACCAGGGACCTACCTATCTCAGAAAATACAACCGTAGCTACATTCGCTGACGACACCGTCCTCCTGGTGACTGATCATGACCAAGAAAGTTTGGCGAGAAAATTGCAAATGGCTAGTAATTCTGTTATGGAATGGATCAAATAATGGAGGATTAAGATTAAAGAACTAAAATTTATCCATTTTAACTACACTAATAAAAAAATAACACAGTCTATTCCACTGAACATCAACGGTACAATTGTCGCTTACTAACTAAATGCAAAGTACCTTGGCATGATTCTCGATAAAAAGTTACGTTGGAAGGAACACGTTAAGAAAAAAAAAGACAGAACTATGCCTAAAATATAAACAGCACTATTGGCTTCTTGGAAGAAATTCGAAATTGTCAATATAATAACAAATTATTCGTCTATAAATAGATATTTAAACCGGTGTGGCTTTCAGCTGTGGACCAAAGACAGTAACATCAAGACAATACAGATATTTCGAAACAAAGTATTGCCCAACATTATTAATGCCCCTAGGTATGTGCTCAATGTGGATATTCACCGAGATTTAGAAATGCCCCCTGTTAAAGAAGAGATCAAGAGGTATTCTGGCAAGCGTGCATGTCAACGTAGAAGCTCTTTAGCTGCTGGACCACCAGCATCATGCTCGAAGATTGAAGCGGCACAAGCCATCTGACCTCGTGTAGTGTATTGTGCGTAAAAGCAGATCATACTGCTTGAGTCATAGTGTATGTGGTCATTAGCGAAACATAAAGGGCATCATTGGATTGATTTTAGATAAGTACTTAGTTTTCAGCAGTTATTAGACTAACATTAATGGTTAGTCTGAAGTCTTTTAAATAAACAAAAATTCTATCATTGGCCCAATTTTAATATAACCGTTAAAAATAAAGGAATATCAAACGATCAAAGGAACATCAAATACACACAAAAATACAATTATACAGTAATCACCAAAAAAATGACATCGAATGAAAAATTTCGTCACTTAGACAACTGTAAAAGGATATTTACAAGATTTTTCTAAAAGTATTCATTAACAGGGGTAGATTAGAGTTTTTAAGAAACTATTTAAGTAGATATTAATTTATTTGCCCTAAAAAGCTCTGCATAAAAAACGTAAAAATTGCGTTAACATATTAGTTATCGGTAAACAATAAAAACTTTAAGGAATAATCAATACGTTTTTCTACTGTTTATCCAATTATAAAGTTTTCACCTAAAAAAAATTATTTTAAAATTAAGTCCCGGGCAAGGTAAATTTTCAAAAAAATTTTAAAAATTGAAAAATTCTATTTTTGCGCAGCTTAACAAAAAAATTTCTTTTCTGGTCTTGGAGCCAGTTAGCTAAAACCAACACACGCATTTTTTGTAAAGTAAACAAACACTGTAAATCAAGTGATAAGAAGGCGTTCTGTGGTTGGCCGTTTCGAAAAGAAAGTCGAATACCGCTTATGCACGCCTTTAGACTAGAGGAGGAGTGAGCGTTGTTTTGTTGTGCGGTAATTTCTTTTACAGCAAAATACAACCGACGTTGACGTAAAATGCGCACAGTGTGAAACTGGTTTAAGCAGCACTAAGAACTGTCAGAATCTTTGTTTACATGACTCGCCTTCAGAACGTGGCTCAAGTTTAAGTATAAATCACTTCATATATCTGATCGGGGCTAAATAAATTTTCAAGCAAACACGAATTATTGCCGTAAAAATTTGTTTTTGAATATCAAGCAATTTTTTTCCCGTTTGGTACCGACTTTTCTGCGGTCACTGTATATTACATAAAAACTACAGTTCTCAACACGAAATTGATAAGGTATTCAATATTAGCGCACGAGACTTGGTGAAAATTTCATTTGCTTTATGGAATCAGTTGTCGTACTAGTTTGGTTCCTCAAACTGTTGAACCAACGAAGCTTAAACTTCGGAAATGTTACCGCAGCTAAAACGGCTTCTTCTGATTCTAATTGAAACACACTGGAAAACCTCGTTTGCAGTGCTTTTAAGCATGCATTTAAAATGAGGTTTGCACTGAAGTGTCGAGGATCTTGGAAATCAGCCTTAATTTTTTCCCACTCCTTAGCCAAAGAGATCAAAGTCGGAAGTAAGTAGCCATAATAAGTGTTTGCTTCACCCTGCAGTATATACACAGCTGTTGCCAATGGCTTCATTGCTCGACAATAATCTTCTAAAAATTGTATATCAGTTTGCTTGAAATAAGAAAGCCCCAGCTTTAGATGGAGAGTAGCCAATTTTTGTTTTGTATCATCCTGCAACATTCTTGAAATAGAGTCATAATATGAGTTCCAACGTGTTTCACCAGGAGGGCTCAAGGTGTGACCCAAAACGTCTATGATAATTTCTGCAGTTCCCGGCCTTCCCGCCTTCCCCCAAAGCTTGCGGCACTTATCTAAAGCATGCGTGTATTTCTTACGGACTCCTACATTCGAAGATATAGCCTTACTACAGTCAGAGGTTGCAATTAAATTTAAGGTGTGACTTGGGCAACGAAAATGTTTTGGTAACTTGATTGCAGATCCTGTCTCCAGATCATCAAAATCAGGAGTAGTCATGAGTTCAACATCGTCATCGGCAGCATCTGACTCTTCGTCGCTGTCACTAAGGGATCTGAGATCAGCTTTGTTGTTGGATTGAGCCGATGCCGTTGCAGAATCTTCTTGTAGTGTAAACTCTTTAAAAGCCTTAACGAAATTGCTTCCATTATCCGTAACGGTTGCAATGATTTGATTCGTTTTTATTCCATATTTGACATAGATATAGTCTAACATTTCTGCAATGCTTTTGTAATTGTGAACTCCGCGAAATCTTTGACAGGTGAGAGCAACAGACACTCTTTGAAACTTGTCGTCTGACCAATGTAGTGTCACTCCCATGAAACTGTGTCGTTTTGATGACCATATGTCGGCAGTAGAACGTAAAAGTTTTTGTTTGCTTATCTGCACCTTCAAGTCGTCTTGGTGTAACTTGAATATATTCTGAATCGTATTCATTGCAGATTTACGGCCCACATTAAATCCGTCAAACATAGCTTTGAAACTTGGATGGTCAATGATGGATATAGCAAAAATTGTGTTTATTATGAAATGGATTATCCTTTTATTGAATTCTGTTTGACTTATGGTATTGTTGTGAGATGCGGATGTTAATATGGTTTGTCGTAGTTTACTTGATCATGGTGCGATTTCTAAGGACTGCCTTTTCTTTTGCTTCTCTGCCTTGTACTTGGTATAAGCAGGGAATTCAGCCGAGTGAACTCGCTTTAAGTGTTTAACGTAATTGGTGGTGGTCTCCACATACCCTTTAATCACTTTTTTCGTAGGAAGACATAATTGGCATAACGCTTCTACGTGGTCTTTTCCACCAAACTTAATGACTGTGAAGAATTTTCCATCTAACATTGCACTTTTAGCAAATTTAGCCTGATGGTATTTTTCTAAGTGAATGCCTATTGTGGCAGAACTGGATGAAGGTGCTTCAACTGTAGGTATAGTTGTTGAATCTTCCTTCCTCGGAAGTATTTAGAAATAGTGTGTTAGTTTTCTCTTCTTTCGAATTGAACTATTTTCGTCGCATTCTTGGCCAGGAACATACGCAGGATCGACATCAGAAAGGTTTTCGTAGGGGTCTTCTACATCCATGATGTCACTATCAGAAGTAGCTATGTTCATGGTACTAGTTGTGACTCGCTGAAGATCTGCGGGAAAACAACAAAATTGGATACAACTCTCAATTATTTAGTGACTGTATAACCGGTGAGCGGAAGTATCATTGTATCATTACATCACCACGATGAAGTTAAGAATTGAATTCAAAATATTAAAGTATAATGACATGGCAAACTGAATAAATTACTTTCTTTCACAAATTATCAATGTAATCAATTGCAATATTAATATAAACATATATAAAATATAAATATATATACAGGACGTTAAAATAAATCCTTAGCCGATTTTAAGAAAACAAAATTCATATAAACAAGTACTATCTGTTCACTAAAATGCCCTAAAGTTGGCACCACTTACAAATATGTCTGTTTTTGGCAACTTTCAGTTTTTAATTCGGCAACACTTAAGAACTTCAAATTTGAAAATTTGTGGTTACTAGTCAAAGTGACGTTTACAATTACAATTTAATACACTTCTTAATTTTTACTTACCTCGTCTGAAAGATGAAGGAAGTATTGTAGTCACGAAAAGATCACCTTCCGAGATTTCTTCAGCAGGTATTTTTTATTTATTTATTTATTTATTTGCCAAATGTAGTAGTAGCAGTAGTAGTATTTTTGGGGAGACTCATGTCTAGCAAGTAGGCCTTCATATGCCATTTTTGCCAACCCCGTGGACAAGGTCTAGGCAGCGTACATAAATCAAACAAGTAGAGACACTCACTGTCGGTTGCTTTGATGTCAAATTTCCGATTTGGATGACCTTGAACGGCTCCTGGGGGTACTTTCGGATGGTACTAACAGATGGCGCCACTACTTTATCACATACGATTGGTAGCAGAGCTAGTAACTAGCTCTGATTGGTAGAATTTTGTGCTTCCATCTGACAGTCAAACTTAGAAATACCCCCCGAGTTACTGTCCCAGGCACTCTAGACAGGTTTCAACATTTAGCATGAGCGTCTATACTTGTTTGATGTATGTACGCTGGTCTAGGCATGCAAAGTAGGTATCTTACTCCTACTTAGATTTTTGCCGAGACTAAGAAGGAGTTCCAACCTTAGCCAGGGATCTTTTACATGTTACAGATCGTAGTAACATGGGACCCACGGTTCCCAAATGTATGTACAATATATAGAAATAGCTCGTTCTCTTGCAATATCCCACAAAACGTTGGGACTGCATACGCGGTCCGGCTGACCTTCGAATTCGACCACCGGTAACGTTTTTTTATTTGAAAATTTATCTAATTTATTAGAAACGTGAAGATATTTTTACTCCTAACTTAATTTGATTTTTAAAATTATTTAATGTCACAATGTCGACGAAGGAAGTTCTGGGTAAAGCCTTTACAGATTTTTTTTAATGTAGTAAATATATTTTCTCACTAAATTTACAAGTGCCATTTCATAACCTATACATTTTATTAGTAACTTTTGTTTCGCTAGGTCTGAAATGCATTCCAAATAAGATGTTGAATTTGAGAGTACACTCAACATTTTTTTTTTAATTTTGACATTGGCGGGTGCATTAGTTTAGTGAACAGATATCCGAAAATTCTCAGTTTTTCAAAAATTTTAACCAAATGTAGCAACATGTTTCAAATTATTATCAGTAGCCTACCGCGTCCCTAAATGTTGTATACTGTATACTCTATATCCTTTTTTTACTTAATGCCGCGGACAGAATTATGCAACTCAAAATATTATTTCCAAAGAAACTTAGATTCAACAATTTCATTTTTAAAGAATGCAGGCCACGAGGGCAATGAAAAAATATGCATAATGAAGTTAGGTTATTTTATGTGACAGTTCGCTTGATTTCATAGATTTTTTTCTTAACATTGGCTAAGGATTACTACTCTGAAATATTTTAACGTATTTAAGTTACACCCTGTATACTAAAAACAAATTAAAATACATCCATAGTAGTGTTTGTATTCGAATATGTAATAAAAATTGCTAGGTACTGCATTTGTACCTTTCAAAAATATATTTCCACTGATTTACTCACTATAAAAAAACTGCCAATTTTCATACGGCTTGTGAGAAATAATCGGTATTTTGAAATTAGTAGGTACTCTATACAGGGTCCAACAATGATGCGGAGTTGGAGATATTTCGAAATGTATGAGAGTTGCACACAATTTGCTTATATAAAACTTGTAGATATAAAGGTGTTGCACATTAGCATTTTTGATTATATATGACGGCTATTTTTGAAAAGTGCTTTTAATCAGCATTCGGTTAATATCTTACTTCAAACCTCTAAATTTAACCTTTCTCGGATATTCGAGTGTGAACAAAAAACACAGCCTATTAATAAACAAAAAACCGTTAAAACGATAAATTAAACACCGAAGACAACAAAACGCTAGATTATCAAAATACAAAGCTAGCGAATTGTTCACGCAAAAAATAACAAACACAAAAATACAAGAAACGCAGGAGTAAATTAAATCTAGTATCAACAAAAACAAATGTTAAGTATTTCTCCTTATTGCTGAAGACAATTGAACCTACGTCAAAACAATTTAGATTATTAATTTTGTTTTTAATTATTAAAGTTATTCAATTTATTAATTTTCAGCTAAACAATTTACTGCAATAAATTTTAGTTGCAACATTGAATTTCCATTTAAAATCGAATTCTGATATTATTTAACGAAAAGGCAAAATTGGCTACGTAAACAACTTTTATATAAGCAAATGTTATGTAACTAATAGTTTTAGAAATATCTTCCTCTCCTTTATTTTGCATTGTTTAGGCCAGACTGACCAGGTGATGTATATTAGTATGTTTATGTCTACCCTGTAAATATGTTTGTTCAATACATGAAACAAAAGCAAATAGTTTTTGAAAGCATTTTAAGAAAAAAGGCTAGAATTAAAAAAATTAAGTAAATAAAATGAAAGAACTTTTCTATAAGATTGTATAAAAAAAAACACGTTTTCTTCTTGTACATCGAAAACTGTAAGTTAGAAAACATAAACTAACAAATAAAAGTAATTTAATCTCTTTATCATTATGCAAAACATCTAAAATTCATGTCAACGCTATACTTTTATAAACGCACATGCCAAGTGGCCGAAGTGAACTGAATACGGCGCAGAACTTCGTTAATGATGCTTTTACTACCTAGGTCTAGTAATTAAGAACATACGAGTTTCATTAATTTAGGGACCTGCTTACTTACGTATTATTTTTAGTATCTCACGTCACTAATCGGTAGTAATCACTGTAGTCAGTCACTTATTAAACAATCAACTAACCGGAAAGCTGAACACTGCACAACTGCAAGGGTTACAAAAATGCAATTAAGCTTTTTTGGCGACTGGCGCAGTGTAATGTACTCGAGCACCCGAAAATGTATTCGAGTACACGTATATGTACTCGAGTACACGTAAATGTATTCGAGTACATGTAAATGTATTCGAGTATCCGAAAATGTATACAAATACTTGAATATGTACTCGAGTACATGCAAATGCGTCAAATACAAGTACAAGTACATTTTAATAAATGTACTCGTGGACTGAGGACCGAGTACACTAAAAGTACTCAGAGTAGTTACTGAGTACTTGTACTCGAGTACCGCACAGCTCTGATCTTGTAGTGCACAAAAGAAACCGTACGTTTTAGTATGTAGTCTACTCATTCATTATTTGCACAGACTTGTCCTGAATCGTTTCACTACTATCAAACTGTCATTACTATTTTTCTGTTTCAAACAATGTTCTCTAGTCGTACGCTTTTTCTTTATGTTTTGATTCAATAAATAACTAGCTTATTAATATATGAATGTGTTAAACGTAACTGAATTTTTAAATAAGCAGCCAACCTGTAGTGTCTCGATACTGAGAACGATACTTGACATTGTCTGCGCTTCCTTTTGTTTTGACGAAATTTCTTATTCTGAGAGAGGTCTTTTTTTAATACTTAATGTAACTTTGATGTGATTGCCATATTTTGCTTGCAGGTTTAGCTTTTTGTGTTTGCAACGTTTGAAACAGATTAATTTATTATGGTTGCATCGAAGTTATAACGCCATTTCTCTGGAGCGAGCCTATATCATAGCAGTATATTTATCAGAATAACCAGATGTCAAAATGTGAGTCCTCCATTTTATTTGTTGATCATGTAAAAGTTGATGGTGATCATAATTTAATAACCCATTAGTACGAATGACAATATGACAATAGAAAAGTACTTCCACAGGTTTCTTCGGTAGGATGATACATACAGTATTCCACAACGCCTTGTCCTGTAAGCTGGAACATAAATAGTGATAAGGGATAGCAAGTTAGGACAATCGATGAAGTTATTTAAAATTTACATATAAACAATACATCCGGAGTTTCGTGGCGATAACAAAGTTAAATGCCTTAAAGTTCTCGTTTCACACTTCTGTATAAAGAAATATCAAGATGCCGACCGTGTTTTTATAGTAAATAAATTTAAGATACTTATTTTCAATAGTTTCAGTTTGTTATGGTACGTGTTCAGGCCAGAATTTCAAATTCTTGATCCATACTCAAGTTTCGCCCTGAGCATTACAGAGCAGATTAATTGCAGCAAGAAACCAAGGCTTTTGAATGAAGAGAACACCTACTCTATATGAAAGTCCCAACTCAGTGTAGAGGTAAAAATTACACCCAAATCCCTAATCCGGAACTCCTTAAGCAACACGTTGACATCATTAATGCAATTTATTTCCTTAAAAACTTTAAGGTCGCCAGTAAATTGTAATTATAGACATATCAGGACTTATATTAACGGTTATAAACAAAGCAGGGTGCAACACATCAATTCATAGCAGCTGGTGTACTACAATTAATTCAGAAGTACCAAAAACAAATTCACAATTTTATTTCTAAAATTTTGCATATTATTGTGCATGTGTTTGAGCACTAATCAGGATCTAAGTTCCAATGTTTTGTAGCCTTCTCAGTTTTTCGTTATTTGGAACATTCCTGATTGCCAGCTCGCCTTGGAATTTGTGGACTGTATGGATTGTAGGTTTCACTGAATTATACACACGTTGAAAAGCAAAAGTAGTAATTTATTGCCATAAATTAACACGAACAGTTTAACATTTACAAAGAATTAGTTTTCGCAGTGCGTGACCGGTTTGCATGCTGCCACTTTGACAGATGAAACGTAAGTGTTTTTGGAATCGGATGCCGGCACGGGAGTCCACTGCGCACAGCATGAACTCAGCATGTAAGAGAGGCGGCAAAAGTTTATAAAGTCCTTAACATACCGCCCGCCTTGGAAAGGGTAACCTTTCAAATAAAACATTACAGAGTTGACATGTAAAAGCTAGAGTAGAACATGTAACATGAACACACATATATACAAAGCATAATAGTACATGGAACTTAATCTAGTACAAGAAAACCCGAACAATGGGGAGCCAAAAGGCTTTACGAAACTGCGCTGAACGCTAACGCACTAGTTCACAACACTAGGTAGCGGGCACAATTTGGCGAAGGATCGCTTCACGATCCCTGACACAGTGTTCACTGACGCCACACGCGTAACGCCGTCAAGGCCAGGGTGCAGCTCGGTGACCCGGCCTAACCTCCACTTCAGAGGGGGTAGATTGTCATCTTTGATGAGGACCATGGAACCAGGCTGGAGGTCCGAAAGATGCGTGCGCCATTTGGTGCGCTGTTGGAGTTCCGAGATGTACTCCTTACTCCATCTCTTCCACACATTCTGGTGAAGTTGTTGTATTCTCTGGTATTTAGACAGCCGAGACTCGACTATCTCAGTAACGTTGGGATCAGGCAGTGACACCAACGGACGACCAATCAGGAAATGAGCAGGAGTCAAAGGCTGAAGGTCGTTTGGATCAGAGGACAAAGGAGACAGGGGTCGGGAGTTTAAGGTCGCTTCCACCTGTGCTAACAAAGTGCTAAATTCATCATAATTTAGACTAGCGTTACCTATAACGCGACGTATGTGATGTTTGGAGGACTTGATTCCGGCCTCCCACAATCCGCCAAAGTGGGGACTGTGCGCGGGTATAAAATGCCAAGCTACTCCGTCGTTCGCGACTGATTCGGAAATAGAAGGGTTTTGTTCCGCGAGAAAATTGCCTAATTCGATTAACTCGGAATTAGCGCCTACAAAGTTAGTGCCGTTGTCTGAGTAGACATGGAGCGGTTTGCCTCGTCGAGCCACAAACCGGCGAAAAGCCATTAAGAAGGCTTCAGTAGAAAGATCAGCGACCAATTCAAGGTGCACTGCTTTTGTGATAAAACAAACGAATAGACAAAGGTAGGACTTCACTAGTTTAGAACCACGTCCCTTGCGATCCTTTATCATGAAAGGTCCACCATAATCAATACCAGTCGTATGAAATGGGGGCGATGATTGAGTACGAGAGGCTGGCAGGTCTCCCATTATGGGTTCGGTTAACTTAGGAGAAAATCTAAAACACCGTAAGCATTGATGAACCGCTTGCTTGACGATATTTCTGCCAGAGGTGATCCAATATCGTTCTCTGAGATTAGCTAACAGCATTTGAGGTCCGGCATGGAGAAGCCGAAGATGCTCATGCGATACTAGGAGTTTGGCGAATGGATGTTTGCCAGAAATCACTAGAGGAAACTTCTTGTCAAAGGGTAATTGAGAGTTGTGGAGCCTACCACCAACTCTTAGCAGTCCCTCGGAATCCAGAAAGGGATTCAGGGATATCAAAGCAGAAGATTGTTTCACAGGCTTGCTCTGTGACAACAGTTTAAGTTCGTCAGGAAATGACTCGCGTTGGGAAAACCTGGCAAGTCTTACACTAGATGATTGCAGTTCATCTGTAGAAAGGGGCCCAGAAAGACGATCAGCTTTGGGGGCTCGCGCATTGTTATGAAAACGAAAGCAATAAGCTATAACTCGTTGTAAGCGAGCAAAGCTTGAATACTGATTGAACGGAAATGGTTCAACAGAGGTTACAGGAAGACTCTGAACTTCTTTTTTGAATTCTGGAAGCTCAGCACGAACATGTTTGGAAGTGGGCCAAGAGGCCTCACCTTCGCTTAGCCAGGTGGGACCATGCCACCAAAGGCTCAATCCTTTCAAACCTAAAGGGGTGATTCTCCTAGTGAGAAGATCAGCAGGATTAGACGTTGTGGGAACATGCCGCCAAGTGGCATCAAAGGTGAGTTGCTGAACATCAGCAACTCTGTTGCACACAAAGGTCTTAAGAAGATTTGGACTGGTTTTCAACCATCCTAGCACTATTGTGGAATCTGTCCACAGACCGATTCTAGATATGGGCAAATCAAGTGCCTTTATGACTTGCACGGAAAGTTTGCTTAGAAGAACAGCTCCGCAGAGCTCGAGCTTCGGGATTGTCAAGGGCTTTAAAGGGGCTACCTTGGCCTTGGAACAGAGAAGGTGAACCTGTACTTCCCCTTCCTGATTCTTGGAACGTAGGTATATCGACGCACCGTAACTATTGTTAGAGGCGTCGCAGAAACCATGGAGCTCTATCTCGACCACGCTCCGACAGAGGACGTGACGAGGAATTGCTAAGTCATTGAGCATGAGAAGCTCACTGCGATAGGTTAACCATTTTTCTTGTATGGCTTTAGGAACGGGTTCATCCCAATCCAGCTTTTCCATCCAAAGCTGTTGCAAAAGAACCTTGGCACCCATGGTGCATGGACTTAGAAGACCCAACGGGTCGAATATCTGCGATATTTCAGACAAGATGCTACGCTTCGTAGCCTTACTACTTGTAGAATTTGAAATATTGAACATCAGATGATCGCTTTTAAAGGACCAAATCAAACCAAGGGTGTTTGTGTGCTCATGTGCACTGAAATCAAGAACACCCGGATGCAAATCGGAATCTGGTATTCCATCGAGAACTTCTGGAGAGTTAGAAATCCACTTTCTAAGTTTGAAGCAGCCTGACTCAAGAATCTGATCTAAGTTTGAGCAGAGAGTACGCGCTTTCTCAGGAGTGTCGGCACCTGTCAGAAGGTCGTCGACGTAAAAGTCCTCCTTTATGATTCGAGAGACTTCGGGATTTGAAGCCTCACATTCGATGCCCAATTGGGTTAAGCATCGAATAGCAAGAAAAGATGCTGAAGCGGTGCCATACGTAACCGTATTCAGGTCGTACGACCGAAGAGGCTCAGCTGAGGAGGGTCGCCACAAGATTCTCTGAAGGGGCCTATGGTTAGGATTCACCAGAACCTGGCGATACATCTTCTCGATATCAGCTGATATAGCGAATAAATGCTTGCGAAAGCGAACAAGAATTGAAAATAAGTCTTGCTGCACGGTTGGGCCAACCATCTGAATGCTGTTCAGAGATTGCCCGGAAGTGGTTGCTTGAGAACCATTGAACACGACTCGGAGTTTAGTTGTCAGGCTTTCCTCTTTTAAGACTCCGTGGTGGGGTAGATAATAGGATATCTCGTTTGAATTAGGGTTTGAAACGGACATATGACCTAATTCAGAATATTCATTCATGAAACTCGCATAGCGATTGGACAAGTCAGGGTTCGCTTGTAACCGCTTCTCTAATGATAAGAATCTTTTATGAGCGATTTGCAATGAATCACCCAATACCTCTACAGGTTCCTTGAGAGGGATAGAGACAACGAATCGACCATTCGCTTCTCGTTGAGTATTTTGCAGAAAATGTGCCTCACAGGCGTTCTCTTCATTCGTGCGAACCTTTTCCTCTGGGTAATGTTCGAGTTGCCAAAACCTAGCAATGGGGTCAGAAGCATCCTCGATCGTGCCAAGATTGCACTGTACAGGGTACGCAGAAGGAGGGCCTGTAGGGCCAGAAACAATCCAACCAAAACGAGTCTTTTGGAGGATGGGAAGATTTGGGCCTAGACCAATTTGTCCAATACAAAGGAGCTGCCAGAAAATGGGCGAACCAATCAGAATGTCGATGGTGCCCGGTTGGTCGTAGGACAGATCTGATAACTTGATGTTATCAGGAACCTTGAAGCTGTTTCGCTGGACGCGAAAACTTGGGGTAACACCCGTAATCTCATCGAGAACAAGACAGGATAGGCCAATGCCGTATGAAGTGTGAGGGGCTTGCAGCTTGATATCACACCTAGCCTTGATTTGAGAAGTGGCTTTACTTAAGCCAGAAACAGTAACGTTGACTTCGCGAATTGGAAGCTTCAACCTTTTGCACAAATCTGAACGTATAAAGTTCGATTGGGAACCGGAATCCAACAGGATTCGCACAACGTGCGGCGTACCATCATCAGCGATGAGTTTAGCGGTAGCCGTAGGTAAGAGTACCTGAAAAGCATTCGAACAGAATGCCGAAATCGATTGGTTTAGTTCAACAGGGGTTTCTGCCGACATCGCAGATCCTGGTTGACTAGAAGAAGCGTTCTGAGGCTTATCCTCATGAAGAAGTGTGTTGTGCCTTGATTTGCACTTTCTACACGTATATTTGGAGCTACAAAGGCTCGCAAGGTGACCCTGAGTTAGGCAATTAAAGCATACGCGGAGCTCTTTTGCCTTTGACTTTCTGTCAAGAACAGACAGCTTGACAAACTTATCGCATTTGTACAAGGAATGAGATCCTTTACAAAGTGGACACGAAGGGGTACCCGACACAAATGATTTCGAATGTACCTTGGAAGACTTTTCGGGTACAAGCTTAACATTTTTTACTTCCAGAGTTTCTAGAAGATTTGCTGTATTTTGTAAGAATTCCTTGAACTCATCAAGATTAGGCAGGTCAGAACTTGACCGGTTTCTAAGGACCTCCCATTCACGAAATGTAGTGGGGTCCAGTTTTTTAGAAACTACATAAATTATAACAAAATCAAGAAGCTCGCTTTCGGTAGCTAATGATTTGATTGCTGCAAAATGCTTGAATAACATATCGCTAATCGTACGTAATTTAGTTGCAGATTCCTTGCTGCAAGATTCAAGTTCAAAGATAGCCTTGAGGTGGTTATGAACCAGAATTTTGGGATCATTGTATCGATTGCACAATGCCTCCCAAGCTAGAGTATAATTATCCGCAGTAAACTCTAAACTTTTTATAATTTGGCTTGCATCACCCTGTAAACTAGCCTTTAAGTAATGCAGCTTTTGAATATTAGTTAACGTTTGATTCTCATGAATTAAGCTACTAAATATCTCACGAAATTCTAACCATTCTGAAACACTTCCTGAATATTTGGGAATCGAAATTGCAGGAAGGCGTACAGCTTGATTATTGCAATGTGAACTGCAATTTGAATGCGTTGATCTTACGCTACCATTAGGAGATCCAGAACGATCTGGTGCAACATCAGACTGTTTGTTGTATTCATTAATCAAACATTTAGCTTGTGATATTGCGAAAAAATAAGAATCTTCAAATTCAACTTGTTGCTGCATTTCAGATTCTGTATCCTTACTGTTTTCTAAAATTTGTTCATGAACCGCATCATATTCCGATAGCACGGTGGCTATAGCATCCAATCTTTCTTGCAATTGAACAATCTGAGCGCTAGATAAGAATTGATCTTCATCATAAATTTTTTGCAAAGATTGAACATGATTTGAAAAACGCGTAAGCCTGCCTTTAATAGAGCCACGTGCTCTTACAAGCGAATCCATAATTGTTGAGATTAAAAACAATTTAACAGATCGAACTTACTTTTCGTACGCCCCTGGCGTGAATTTTGTACGCTTCTGGTACGCGGACCCAACGGGTCAACTATCTGTGATATTTCAGGCAAAATGCTACGCGCGGTAGCCTTACTACTTGCAGAATCTGAAATATTCTTTAATGATAAAACCCTTTCGCACGCCTCTGGCGCGAATTTGTTTATAACTCAGACAGCGCTTGCTAAATAACGGGAGAAACTTGTCGCTTACGACGCAGAAAAACGACCCCGGTACAACGCGGGAATGAATCACGACGCGGATGGCCGTGTACTACGCAAAACCAAAATGCGCCACGAACGCGAGACTGTTTTAACAACGCAAACGGCTCTGCAATTTGAAAATGCAGGGGTTATCGCTAACAAACGTAATAGCTTGGCATTTCACGCAATTAAAATGTTTATATGACTCATAAACCATTTGTTTACGCAATAATACACAGGTGAAATTAAGCACACATGCAAACACAGACGAAATAAACCAAATTTATGCATAGGAAATCACAAAAATAGGAAATTAGGCTTACAATATTGGTGTGCCTCCTTTCCGTTACTGTGGTCTGGACGAGACGCCGCAGCTGCAATGCCCACGTGCACGAATCTTGGCGCTAAACTCGGCGTTTGGCTATCTACCGTCTGCTGTCTTCCTTCCTCTCGTTACGGGCACCGCATGTGCCCTCTTCGTTCCACGCGTTGCTGCGAAATTGGAACGCTGCTTTCTTGCGGTCGATTGCATGCGATGCAATACAAAACTGAATATGCTTTGTACTTGCCTATGACCAATGTTGTCGAATGCTGTCGCTGTTTTGGACCCGCAATGACCTAATGTGATTTATATCCGGTTCTGTAGGACCAATGTTTGAGCACTAATCAGGATCTAAGTTCCAATGTTTTGTAGCCTTCTCAGTTTTTCGTTATTTGGAACATTCCTGATTGCCAGCTCGCCTTGGAATTTGTGGACTGTATGGATTGTAGGTTTCACTGAATTATACACACGTTGAAAAGCAAAAGTAGTAATTTATTGCCATAAATTAACACGAACAGTTTAACATTTACAAAGAATTAGTTTTCGCAGTGCGTGACCGGTTTGCATGCTGCCACTTTGACAGATGAAAGGTAAGTGTTTTTGGAATCGGATGCCGGCACGGGAGTCCACTGCGCACAGCATGAACTCAGCATGTAAGAGAGGCGGCAAAAGTTTATAAAGTCCTTAACAGCATGTTTAAATAAAAAATATTTTTATGTCCTACCAGTACATTAATTGAAATTAATGACTCTATTTTAAGGTATCTTAGATACAAAATAACGCTCCAGGGCAATTATTTTCTTCATAAGAACACTAGGGTTATTATGAAAAATTAAAAGTATTTGTTTCCATGGATACAACTTTATTATGCACCACTGTCACAATGAAAATTAATGACAGCTCAGCTAATGTCACAAATCTAACTTAGATCAGCTAACTAGATCAATCTTAAATACTATATCATAGTAATTATATGAATTGAATATGAATATGAATTAGGTAAGAAAATTGGTAGGACATAAAACCTTGAAGGCACCACGGGCATTATGAGCTAAGAGCCCACGATTGTTGTACACACCTCGGGCCAAAGGCCCTCGGTTAGTACACTAACAATCTTGGGCTCTTATTTTACTCATAATGCCCTTGGTACCTTAATAACTATAAAATTCTAGCAAAAGTTTTGCTATCTGACTACCACCTACTATTATTCGATCACTGTTGAAAACATAACTAACATGTTCTATGGTAACATAGTACTCTAGAGTGTAGAGAGTCATTTAACGTAGATTTAGGAGCAAGAAGAATTTTATCTATCATAGAGTCTAGAAAACAAGGTAAATAAAAAACTTTAAATGCAAATGGGATTACTACATTAAATAACAGGTTTGTCTTGATAAACTTCACACTAGCATCCACTCGCAATTTTGCGTGCTTAAAAATTATAGCGACTTTGCTACTGAGTACGTGACTAATGAAATCATGTTATTAAACAGTGATTTTGTAAACTTAAGGTGGCTTTACACGTGTATAGTAGCTAAAGCAAGTTACTAAATCAAGTAGTTAAAATTTAGTAGTTTAGTGGAGCGAGAACGTTTACACACATTTTAGCATAATTATTTAGTTGACGTTGATTTTTTAGAATGGCACAACGTTCGTCATTAAAGAATAGTATATTGTATGTTAAGAGCTGAAAGTGCATTCTTGCCGCTTGCGCATGAATATTGCTGGTTGAGGCAAAGCCGACACCAGCAATCATGCAAAAGCGGCAAGAGCACTTTTAGCTCGAAATATACATACTATTTTTTCGACGACTGCGCTTATTATTAATGGAAAATATCATATTTCATTTTATTGCAAATATTAATTGACAATCACGTTAACATTACTCGCGCAGTCTATTAGACATGTGACGCGATTATTTCGACAAATGACAGGCATTGTCAAGGAAACATTCGGACGTGGCTACCTATTTTGTTCACGCAGAAACCCAAAACGCTCGGCGAGCGGAAGTGATGAAAACGCACGTTCAGCGGCAAATGTCAACTTTCTGTTGTCAAATGACAGTGAGAAAAATCTACTTTCGATGTCAGTCGTCGAAAAATGTATTTTTCACTTATGTTGTAAATTGGGGGATATAATTGCAAGTATAGCTATAATAAAAAAAAGCGTGTGTGGAACAGGAAATGGTTGTCTTGGGCTTGTTTATTCTTGTAAATGCTAGCTCTAGTATTCCACAAACATTCTCTCTCTCGATATTCTTGCACACATTTTAATGTTGTATCGTCATTCCAACGGGACGCCTTGTTTCAACAAATTATCTAGCGAACGGCTGGTCTGACTAATACACTTTATTACTAGACTTACCTGTCTAAACTTGCTTAGTTTGCGTTTAGTTAACGAAGATCGTGGTGGGAGTACGCCACTTGCTCAAGTAAATAGAACTGATTTCTATTCACTTGACAAGGTAGTTACTAAATTCTTTACTTGCTCAAGTACTAAATAGTACCAAACGAAAAGGTGGCTTTACACGTGTATAGTAGCTAAAGCAAGTTACTAAATCAAGTAGCTAAAATTTAGTAGTTTAGTGGAGCGAGAATGTTTACACACATTTTAGCATAATTATTTAGTTGACGTTGATTTTTTAGAATGGCACAACGTTCGTCATTAAAGAAATGTATTTTTCACTTATGTTGTAAATTGGGGGATATAATTGCAAGTATAGCTATAATACAAAAAGTGTGTGTGGAACAGGAAATGGTTGTCTTGGGCTTGTTTATTCTTCTAAATGCTAGCCCTGGTATTCTACAAACATTCTGTCTCTCGATATTCTTGCACACATTTTAATGTTGTATCTTCATTCCAACGGGACGCCTTGTTTCAACAAATTATCTAGCGAACGGCTGGTCTGACTAATACACTTTACTAAACTTACCTGTCTACACTTGCTTAGTTTGCGTTTAGTTAACGAAAATCGTGGTGGGGGTACGCCACTTGCTCAAGTAAATAGAACTGATTTCTATTCACTTGACAAGGTAGTTTACTAAATTCTTTACTTGCTCAAGTACTAAATCGCACTAAACGTAAATGTTTACATGATGCAAGTAACTAAATCAAGCTACTTGATTTATTAACTTGCTTTAGCTACTATACACGTGTAAAGCCGCCTTAAATGTTTACATGATGCAAGTAACTAAATTAAGCTACTTGATTTATTAACTTGCTTTAGCTACTATACACGTGTAAAGCCCCCTTTAATACTGCCAACTGAAAGTCACTTCTACATATTATCGTAAATAAATGTCATTTTCACAGTTGACGCTGGAAAATAATATCCTTTATCTAATAGACTTGTCTGTCCGGGACGCTGTTTTGTCTGTCCGAGACGCTGTTTTGTCTGTCCGGGACGCTGTTTTGTCTGTCCGGGACGCTGTTTCAGCAGCCAAACCGTAAGAGATAGAGAAAAAAGTTATTAAAGTTATATGTTTGGAATGGTCATGTCAGGTCAGGAACCGAATTTCAGTCACGTGACACTTCCGGTTTTCGAGAAATCACGTTTTCATTTAATACGCGTTCTATTTGAAAAACGGTCTTTTTTGTTTTATTAAATGAGATATTTGTCTCACTGGTTGCTAGTATTACATAACACGTGGCGAAAGTGACATATATCATAGGAGTATATTTGAGAAACGGGACGAAGCGTAGCGCAAGTAAGTGAAAGTAATCATACGATATATTTTCCAACGAGTTGTGTACACTATTTATCCCACGACCACAAAAAACAGTTATCCACGATCGGTAGTAGAAATCAGTTTCTAGATTACCAAAATTGTGGCAGAAATAACACAAATATTCATATCTGCTCTCTTAAACAATATAAGAACGAGATAAGGAATATATGCTATTCTAGTATTCATAACATAAACACAATTTAACGGCTACTAAATATTGCAGAGTAATTTGATTGACTGTAACGCTTTATGTAAATTCCTGTTTCTTGTGTTTCTACTCCTGGTAGTGGTAAAAATAATACATACATGGCCGGAGAAAACGCCTTTTTTCCCTCTATGTATTTGTAGCCTATGAACATTGTCCTTGGCCCTGAAACTTCTATCATGCTTTTCTTTCTCTTGATGCATAATGTACTTTTTATTTCGCAATCTAATTGATGGCAGCTTTAGTATGGCAACTAACAATGTCAGTAGATTGCCAATGGTTTTCATGGTAAAATGACATATGTCGCTAACTGTATAATTCTGAATCGTCCATTATTTTCATGACAAACACAGTCGTTATGATAACGACCAAGTGAATAGTATTGTCATTTTTTCGTGGATACTCGACTGTATGGAAACTGACACTTTCGTAGCTTGGCGTAAAAGATAATTAGTTACTACATAAGTAGTGTTATGTGGGAATTATTCAATAGAGAAAGTTTGGCCCACCGTGTGAACTAATTCTCTCGCGTGGGTAATATCTAGTCACACTACGCCTGCAGTACATTTTATCCACACCTCCTAGTAAGCTAAGAAAATACACTAGAGTTTTTGTTTGAAAGTACAGAACCTGTTTGTTTTAACTTTTTCGGTTGCCAGGTGACACCACGATACGGATGACATTAAACATTATTGCGTATACCAAAACTCATTAGTTGCATCCTGATAATCAAAAAGTCACTTGTATGTACTATTGGTATTGCGATTCTTAAAATCCCTATAATCTTGTGGCGTTTATTGACAGAAATTGAATAATAGTTATTTAACCAACAACTGTGTTAATGAAGGCGATTAATAATCAAAACTGTTTAAAGCACGAACGAGCGATAGCGAGTGAGTGCCTTTAATAGTTGACCGCAAAATCTTTTTTTGTGGCTAAAAATTCGATTAATACAACTAACCTCCATGCAAAATATCATCAAAACGTCAAAATCACAAAAACAGTTAATTAATGAAAAAGAGTGTATTAATCAAAACCAGTGTATTAATAGATCTATTAATCCATCCTTTTTTAAAAAACAGTTAATTAATGAAAAAGAGCGTATTAATCAAAAACAGTGTATTAATGACGTCTTTTAATCCATCCTTTTTTAGGAAAAATAATTCATTAATATTGAAATTAACAGGCGGTCAACGAAAAAATATATTAAACGTTATGAGATCTAATATCGAGCCCTGTGGCACTTCAGCTGTAATGTTCTTGTTTTCGGAAAGTGTAGAACTGATTCAGGCTGCAAACGAGCAGATATTCGAGTATATTAATTTTATGCATTTTGTATAATAATCCATTAGTCCATACTCGATTGAATGCTCGAATATTTCATCCATCAGTACGGTTTTATCATTAAAAGTTCTATCTTATACAATGTAGTCGACAGTTTTTCCTGGAAATGTGTACTGTCCCTTACTAAAACAAAGATCAGTCAGAAAAAATCTTAGTTATTAATCCAATTACATGTGAAATTGTAAACGATACCAGCTAATTGCCCATTCGTTGATTGCAAATGTAACGCAAATTTGGTTGATGACAGTAATTTTGAAGTATGTATAGTTATATTAGTCAGTTTTTATCTACAAAAGTAAATATTATTAGAACTGGCGTGTCTAAAAATTTTCATCTGAACAAACACCAGTTTTAGATCAAGCTAAGAGTATAAAAATTATAATTTAAAATAAACACTAATATGTACCAGAAAAAGTGTTTCTATAAAATAAATGTAGTCATCACAAGAACTTTGGACTAAGCATTATGAAGCTGTTGGTTGTATGCGAGTAGCATAACAAGCGGGCGTTGCTGACGACGGTGCAAGCAGTCCATGCAGTAGAGACAAGTTCATTATGTCAATGAAAATAAATTGAGCTGGAAGATATAAAACCAGAAAGTAAGAGAAATACTAAGGTAATATAAAAATACCAGATCTGAGTAAAAATAATAAAATTTAAATGAACAAAACTGCCAATTGAAGAATTGTTTGAGGTTGAAGAAAATAAATTAGAAACATTCAAGACAAACAAAGTTAACAGTGTTTAAAGCGAAAGGTTTATGAAATTATTTATAAATAAACGTTAAACTAAACTGTATGTAAACATACAGTAATAATTATATAAAATTACATTTAAAAACAAAATTTACTAACAATTATTGTTTCTATATATATTTTAAAAATGCAGATATTTAACTAATAAATGTTAATTGCCCCATATTTATAGCGTTATGTGTTGTTATTTGTGTATGCCCTAATTAAATTTCTGCAGTAACCCAACGAGATTGAGAGTCTGTTACGGACTTAAACGGGTATTACGACACGGCACCGGCTCATACAACAACTAAACGGCCAGCTCGGACGATATTAGATAAAATCGGTACAAAAGGTTCTCCTAAGCCGCTTCCCATGCCGCAACAAGATAATGCCAGCTAAAGCATCAGTGGAGCAAGGGTAAGTTCTTTACGAGATCACCTAAAGGCAACGGCCAGAGGGGCGGTAATTAACGATAAAAGTAAATAGGGCGCCACCAGGTCTGTCTCGGGGTATACACGTTCAACCGAACCTGGACGGTTAGACGGAACGAGAAGTACTCAGGGTACTATGTCAGGAAGGTACTCGAGTAACTGTAGAACTCGAATTACAATTTCTGGAAAAATACTTAAACAACTAACGGGAACTCGGCCTCACAATCCTCGTCGTCACTGCGGCAGGCGTCAACAGACAGGTAGCTCCAACTCTCAAGCTTCGTCGTACATCAATTGTTACACAGAAAACTTATCCTAAAAAGAGCATGCACAGATTCGCCACAATGATAAGGCCTTTGTGTAGAATATTCGTCTATTGGTCTGACGTTAATATATATATATATATATATTCATCGTTTCCCACATACGACGATGCGAGTTTTAGCGGGAAATAAAATCGTTGTATGGGCTAATAGACATAATAAATGGTAGTTGTGAGCTGTCGGTAAAACAGTTGTTTAACTTGCATGAACCGAGCCAAAAATAATGGCGGGATGTAGTATTAAAAGCATTGAAAATCTTAGTTTTAAGTTTATTCATGAAATATGTGGAAAATGTTACTACAAATTGTTTATACATAACTAACAGGTGTTAAATATTATAAAATTTGTTATGTGAAGTGCAGAACTACATGAATGAATGAATTAATTTAGTCTCCACTCCCCCCTTTGTTTAATATATGTCACAATATGTATGCTGTCACAAAATTCGTTTTTTGGCAATTTTTGTTAATTTAAGGTTTAAAATTAATGATGCATAGGTAATGTTAGACAAATTATTATTGAAGAAACGTGTTTATCAACTTGTACAGGGTCCACCAACCTATTTTAAGTAGGTCTCACTAGTTCGTGGACCCTGCATTATTCATAAAACTTTTACAGCTTCTAATCACAGTTTCACCATTGAATTAATAACAAATTCGCCAACAATAATTACCATTGCTTAAAGTTAAGTAATTTTAAAGCTCCAAGTATTAGATGATTAAAATGTTCCAGATTTTATATAAAAATCAGTTGTATCCTTTTTATTCTAATAAATTTGAGTATTCCCTTCAACTAGATGCACTTCTCACAATTTCAAAGTGCTCTAACCCCTTAATTATTAAACAAATAACAAATACTATTGAAATCTCTCGAGTAGCATAATATACAAATTATTCAGAAAAAAACCAATATCAGCACATCGTATTAATAAATATCTAGATATAATGAAACAAGTAAATCCATTTTTATATTTTATTTAGTAAGCCATTTCCTATTTACATTCAAATACAAAATATAACAAAAGTACACTTCAACGTATTTTTACTTATAATCTAAAATATTACATGGAACACCTTTGGCAATGTTTACAATGGAAATATTAAAATACAGTGAAGAAACCATATAATTTAAATGGTAAAAAGTACACACATGCATTTTTAATTATCCAAACTAAAATCTAACAAAATCATATTTTAAAAGTGATACAATAAGAAAATAGCAATTTAAAAAAATAACAAAACTGCTAATCGTGTTGAAAACTTTTTGTTAAATAACAGAAAAGCATTTGGTAAAAATAATGGTCAGCCAAAAAACCAAAAGCAATAGTTAGTTACCAGTTGACAATTTCTAAAAAATATCTTAAAAAACATAATACCTTCATTAGATTAGCAGGCAAGTAGAATTGAAGTTCTATAGTAGTAATTTATGATACAAGCGCGTAAAGCTACTCTTTCGGCACGAATGGAGTAGAATAAAAACGCGAGTGAGGACTTTCAAAACGTGTTGTACAGGTTGTTTTTTTTTCGTTGATATTATAGGGTACATACTAAAGGGTAAGAAATACAAAAAAACTAGTATACATGTCGTGTCCTCTTTTTTAGTGGTTAGGTTAATGGCATAATCAGAACTACGCTAACTAGATTTGTTTAGGAAATACAGGCTGTATTTTGTAATCTCTTGTAACTTCGTAATTAGCGGAGTTACAAAAAAAATTGTAAATATAAAAAACATGCAACGTTTTACGTAGAATCCAACGGTGTACTTGAAAAAATTATAAGGGTGGGTATTTTTGAGATATTTTGAAAATTATCATTTTTTTAATGGGACACCCTATATCTGGGTAGCTCATAAAATTACATTGTTTTTTACCATTGCAACGATATATAATACTTATTATTCTATTTTATCCTAAATAGCGAAAATACCAAAAAAACCCAAAATAATACGATCTTTTTAGTTGGCCATGGATTGAATCGTAATTGTTTTTGGTAATGACATTTCAACGTTTTTTTCGAAATAGGAAAGTGTCAACAAGCGAAAAAAGATTTTTGTAGATGTGGTATAAAACTCCAATTTTTTCTAATTCATAATTAATATGGGACAAATATTCTTTTTTTTCCAAATCATAATTATGCAAAATTTTGATTTTAAGATATTCTTGCTTACGATTTTAGAATATTATAAAACTAGTATTAACTGTCATTAAAACAAAAACGTTGAAATGTCATTCTAAAACAAAAATAAGGGTAACTCAATCTATGGACCACTAAAAAAAATCTTAATTGTTTTGGGTTTTTTGGTATTTTCGCTATTTACAATAAAATAAAATATTAAGCATTATATATCGTTGCAATGGTAAAAAGAAATGTAATTTTATGAGCTATCCAGATACAGATCTTATTAAAAAATGATAATTTTCTAAATGTCTCAAAAATCAAAACCCTTATAATTTTTTTAAGTACGCCGCTGGATCTACGTAAAAACTCGCATGTTTTTTGTATTTACAATTTTTTTTGTAACTCCGCTAATTAAGAAGTTACAAGAGATTACAAAAAACAGCAGATTTTGAGAATCACCCTGTATTTCCTAAACAAATCTAGTTAGCGTAGTTCTGATTACGCCATTAAACTAACCACTAAAAAAGAGGACGAGACACGTATACTACTTTTTTTGTATCTCTTAACCTTTAGTATGTACACTATAATATCAACGAAAAAAAAACACCCTGTACACGTAGTTTTTTTGGATAGTGATCTCTTGGTCGAAATTTAGTCGAAAAGGACTTCGGAATTGACAACCGTCAAATTGACATTTCAATAAAATAGTAAAAAAAGCGTACTTTTTTTCACGATTTTTGCATTAAAAAAAGTGGAACTTTCAATACGATTTTTCGTTAAAAAAAACGACTTTAACGATCACTATGCAAAAAAGACCTTTTACACACTATTGCATACTAGATTTCTTCTACAACCAAACATTTCACTTTTTTATCATACGTAACCCAAAATACATCTTACTTTTACGCTCCAAGGTTTGTAAAGAATTTTTTATGCACTGCGTTTTAAAAATTGACACGTTACAAACTAACTAACGTGTTCAAAGTATCTACTTTAGACACGGTTGTAGAAAAAATCAGTTTACAAACATAAAAACATGATTTAGTAACTAACAGATAATAAACCACAAATAATGCAATAATTTAAAAATAGCAATATCGGTAAACCAAAATAAAACAACTTTCAAATAATAATGACCATGTGGATTACGAACGCTTGTTGTTTCGTATGATGTTGCACACGGCCGTTTTTATAACAGTCGAGGTTTCACACTGCAAAGAGGGGTACTGCAAGTTGGCTTCTCGTATCTCCGGGAACGATGGCACTTTTCGCAGTCGTATGGCATCTCTAAAAGGGGTTTTTAATGCCATTAAAGACTTCGGAGTGCAAAGTACCGTTATCAGTCGAACCTACAAATGTTTAAAGCTGTTAATAACATAAGTATTTAAGTAAGTAGTTATGGCTATGGAATAGTTCCTAATTTATGAATGAAACTATAAGTCACTTAAAAATAAAATGTTAAACTTGACATAGTATAGTATAACGTTGTTGCATTCATAAATTAGGAACTATTTCATAGCCATGCTAGATGACATAATTTTTAATGGATACCTATTGGAACACATTTAGTCATTAAAAAATTCTGCATCCAAAAATTCGAAATTTCTAGTTTAATTTTTAAATACGTTCAAATGTCTAAAAAGCACGTTTTGCAGTAAATTTCACTACGCGGTGATACTACTTCTCAAGAGGTCCAGAGCATTAAGTAGATTACTATTATTACACACAACTGTCACATGATAGATATCATCCAATCAGAACCATGCATTTTTTTTAAATCGACCAATCCCAAACTGATTACCTGATAAGCTGCCTAGGGAAACCGTTAAACTTCCTAGTGCTAATTATCGACCCCGTAGATGGTGTCATAATTTGAAATAGAAATGCAAGAAACAAGCAATTTGAGTTTTTTGGCATTATTAGATCAATTTTAAATCATAATTTGTATAGGCATTAGCAGCCGGTCTTATAAAGGCCACTAATCTGACGTTAACTTTAATTCGCTGTTAAAATAAACAAAAGCGCATCAAAATTTGTTTACTAATGAATAAAATGTCATAAGCACTGACGTTTTGATGCGCTTTTGTTTCTTTTAACAGCGAATTAAAGTTAATGTCAGATTAGTGGTTTTTATAAGACCGGCAGTAGGTGTAATAATACATAGTAATTAATATAACAAGGGCGAGACATACTTACCGATAATTTTGCATACGCCAAGGGTCGAGTGCTGGTTGCAATGAAAATTGTCCCGAGGGCAGTTTTCTAAGGGCACCCAGCACGATGATTCTTGGCACGGGCAAAATTATATGCAAGTGTGTCACCCGCGGTTATATTTTGAAGATTATTACACAAAACGCGTATACGAATTATGATTTAAAATTGATCTAATAATGCCAAAAAACTCAAATTGCTTGTTACTTGCATTTCTATTTCTAATTATCACACCATCTACGGGGTCGATAATTAGCACTAAGGAGCTCATCAGGAAATCAGTTCGAGATCGGTCGATTTTAAAAAAATGCATGGTTCTCATTGTATATTTGTCATGCGACAGCTGTGTGTAATAATCTTCAAAATATAAACGCAGGCGACACACTCACATATAATTTTGCCCGTGCCAAGAGTCATCGTGTTAGTTTCCCTTAGAAAACTGCCCTCGGGACAGTTTCCATTGCAACCAGCACTCGACCCTTCGCGTGTGCAAAAGTATCAGTAGTATGTCTAGCCCTTGTTATATTACTATTGATTAGAAACGTTATTAATAAGATAATAAAATAATTAAATTATAGTACATACATCTGGTTTTAAATTTCCATAATCGATGTGAATCCTCAAATTAGCTCGAATACAATTTGAAAGTACTCCGTCGATGCGTTCTCTTGTTCTTCTGTCCAATCATCAAAGGTTATTTTCTGGTGTTTTTGGCGACACGTATCGACTACGGCGGGCTAAAGAAAGATATTCCATTAGCGAATGTACAATTTATTAGTAGGTTAACAAGTACGAAGAAATGAACACGTATGTGGCTCTTACCCTTTATTTTTTGTTTCTTTCGGTGTGACACATTGGGATGGAAAAATGACGATTTACTTGAAACGCTGGAACCCTTCGGAACAGAAACTCTATTTCAAACTACATAGGGATTCAACTGCAACTTACTGGTTGATGGTCCATGTCTCTTTGTCCGAAGAGATTTTAAAACTTCTTGACGAACTTGATGACCTGCAAAAAGAAAACGTTAAATATACAGCTTCAGTTCGATATCAATAAATAAAAATTTAAAGAATTTTGCAAATACTACGTAGACGTAGCAGTCTGTGTTGATATATGATCAAAAATTAATCTTATCTAGTATGGCTATGAAAGAACAAATTGCTGCCTTTAAAACTGGGTCAACTATATTTTACTTTTAGGTTAGAGAAGATGAAGTGTCTATCCGATCGGCGCAGGCTTATTTGTTGGACAATTACACGACTTACGTGCAAATTTGTTTATTTAGTAACTAATTTAAAAAACAATTTTAGCGGTAATTAAAAAAAAATTTAAATAATTGCTGATAATATTGTAAGTAAAACTTGTACACAACCTATCTTGTAAAATTGTTTCGTTAAGAAGATATGGCTACTAAAGTTCACACTAGAAATGTTTTTTCTCCAGTGTCAACTTCTTAATGGGTTCATATACAGTTTTTTACTAAACATTAGGGATCGACTGATACAGGTGTTTTGGTCGATACCGATATATACCTAATTCAGCCAATATGGCCGATACCGATTATCGGTTGATCCCAACTAAAAATAGTGTTAGAAATCATCTGTCGAAGCTTGTGCCCAACCTTATAAATCACCCTGTGTAGTGTTCCAAAAAAAACAATTTTGACCGGATACTGTATAAGCATCACTTTTCTTTATTGAAATAAAAAACTAACAAACAACGGGAATAGACTGGCAGAAATTCCCCCTAATTTTCAAAAACTAAGTATAACTTTTTGCCGCTTAACTTTTTTGATTGAATCACTTTAAATATTTTATTGCAAGATTGTACAGCATTTTACTTTAATGTAGTAACCCTATGAATTTTTAAATCGACAATTCGATATATACTAGAAGATACTCCAGTAAGTTACTTTTTCTCAATAATACGTAGTATGTTTCAGGATTTTTCATTCAATGATCAAACTTAGAAATACGTCAATGTTATATAAAATATTAATATGTATTTTTCAACCGTAGAATCACGAGTGCTCAACTCTTGTTGGAAAGATTACAATTTTATAAACAATTGATTACTTAAATTAAACAAGAAGAAATTGACGTAAAGACATGAACGCTTAACGTTGAGGGTTCTTTTCCTAAGGGTTTAACCGAGTTTAATTGCTTTCTAGCAATCTAGGCCAGTCAATAGAGACATTCTACCTTGCAAAAGGTCAGGCAAAGTTCTAATTTGGCATACTTGTAGAGTCGCATGTCCTAATCGACATACTAAGTTTGCGATCTTGAAAGGGCTCCGCTCGCAACGCCATCTTGCTAAAAAGGTACCAAAAATCAGTTTTTCGTATATATCTCCTCTCCTCTGACATCTAGGCTGAAAACAGTTATTACAAGAATTGTAGGAAACAAAATTGCCTACAACTTTTGTCTGAAACTTTTTTTTTGTCAGATGAACAATTCATTAGTTACAGTTACGTAAGGCAGAGCAAATTTTCGAAATTTGCGAAAACGCTCCACTTTTCGTCGAAACTTCGGTTAATATCTATTAATTGTTACTAATTCAAGTTTTTACTCATTTTCGCACAACAGTGCGGATGTAGTAAGAAATATAGAGATAATATGGAAACAGACTAAAAAAGCAAACTTCCGCAGACGTACATTTCGACGAGTCGATGGTTCCAACTGTTTCGCAAGAACGATTTCTAGCGAACGAAAAGCATAAAATTCGCTTGATTCCGATGCTAAAGAGGAAATTCGAGGATTCCAATTTCACAGTGAAACAGGCTATACAGAAGATGCAGATACATTGATCGTCAACACAGCGATCAGAATGTCCTCATCTTTTGATTCCGTTTTCATAGTTGGAGAAGACATAGATCTTCTAGTTCTGTTAACAACACTAGCAAGAACCCATCCCAATATTTACTTCCGAAAGCCAGGAAAAGGAAAGACAGTAGAAAAAATATACTCTCTCCAAAGTCTACAGCATGGAGAAGCAGTGGCAGACAACATACTGTTTTTACATACATTCAGCGGCTGTGACACTACGTCTTCTCTGTTCAACCAAGAGAAAATGAAGTTCCTACATATACTCTAAAAGTACGAATACCTGAGCCAAACTGTACAAGTCTTCAAAGAGCCAAATGCCGATTCGAAAGTCGTAACTAACGCAGGGGAAAATTTCCTAATCACGCTTTACGAAGTTCCAAAAGAAAACGTCACTTTGGATTCTCTTCGTTTTCAAAATTTTACAAGATTCGTTACAAAAAATAAGTTCAATCTTGCTGCTTTACCACCTACAAGAGAAGCTGCACGTCAACATTCTCTTCGGACCTACCACCAAGTTCAGAGTTGGTACGATATAACAAACAATCCAGAGGAATGGGGATGGCAAAGAAGCAAATTCGGACTCACTCCAGTAACAACCACAAAAGATCCTGCTCCTGGGGCACTACTGAAATTTATTTCATGCAAATGTAAAAAAGGATGTGGTCGAGCGTGTGGTTGCAGAAAAACAGGCTTGAAATGCTCCGTTATCTGCACATTTTGTAATGGTGACTTGCGAGAATATTCCACAGATTTTGATAGACGCTGAAGATAACGAAACAAATGACGAGACATTAGTTGACAGACTACTGACGTTTGACGATGACGATGAAAGCGCTGAAAAAGAATCAGAAAAGGATGAGAGCGATTGTCAAGAAGAGGTCGAGATCAGACAATCTGGACCATCTAAGGCATCTTAAAGAACTCGAAGACGTAAGTAAAGTCGTGGATTAGGCCTACTGGGGATACCACATAAAAAAACGCGCCGTTTACTCTACCCAATGGTGGTGTGGAAATGAGTAAAAACTCGAATTAGATAACAATTAATAGATATTAACCGAAATTTCGACGAAAAGTGGAGCGTTTTTGCAAATTTCGAAAATTTGCTCCGCCTTATGTAGCTGTAACTCATGAATTATTCATCTGACAAAAAAAAGTTTTAGACAAAAGTTGTAGCCAATTTTGTTTCCTACAATTCTTGTAATAACTATTCTCAGCCTAGATGGCAGAGGAGAGGAGATATATACAAAAAACTGATTTTTGGTACCTTTTTAGCAAGATGGCGTTGCGAGCGGCGCCCTTTCAAGGTCGCAAACTTAGTATGTCGATTAGGACATGCGACTCTACAAGTATGCCAAATTAGAACTTTGCCTGACCTTTTGCAAGGTAAGCCCTAATTTATGTCTCTATTGACTGGACTAATCATAGCAAATAAAAAAAAACAAATCTGGTTAGACAAGTGTTTTGCACGAACGATCTTTGATTGAAGAATTAACTGAATAAATTATAGAGAAAAGTCAATACGTCAAATTTTACGTTTTTCAAAATGCCCAAGCATCGTGGTTAAATGTGAACAAATTAAGCTACTGCCGTAGACCTCTTTCGTTTGATACATTCCAGAAATTATCCAACCCAGTAGGGTTTTCTGTAAAACTGGCAGATTCTTGCCCAGGCTAATTTGGCCGATACACAATAGTTCATAGAAATGACCATCGCCGATTAACATGTCTACGGGCAAGAATTTATTAAAAGTAGTATCAGCTAATCCGATGTTTTTGAGTACGTTGAAATTTGATCGATCAAACGACACGAGAGGTAAATTTTCAGTAATTTTTAAAATAACTAAAGAGTTCATATTTATATTAAAATTACTGTGTAATGATGCTATCTGAATGTTACTACTGGAATTACACTGCGAAGCTTTAGAATTTAGTCCAACTACTGTAGTAGCAACCGTTTGTCTTTTTAATTGCAATTTATTTGCCAAATCTTCGGTAATGAAATTAGCGTGGGATGCAGAATCTAGTACTGCCCTAGCATTGTGCCAGTTATTGTTAATATCTGTGACTTTAACCCATAGTCCAGTTACATTAGACGGAAAACCGCAGCATCTGCCGAAAAAATCCAAGTGAACTGAAATTTTGCATACACCTTTATTTTGACATTAGAAATAATTGCTGCGTTCGGAAAGGTACCTCCGACAGCTCCGTTTCCGAAATAAGTTTTTCGCAAATATCTCGCTTTCTATGGGTCGTATGACTGTTTTAGTTATTACAAAAAGTGAAGGCTAGGAAATTCTCTACAAAAAATATTCTACAGGTTTTTTACGTACAACTAACCATTCAGTAAATAACACACTGTTAAGTTTTGTAGACGGGTTTTACTTCTTTTTACGATAAACAGAGTATTGGAGCGAGGGTCTGCTGGGTGACATTTCCCTTACTGTATGCAGTCTTACATCTCCGATGCCTAGATATCAAAACCATTATAAAATAGTTATTTTCATTACAAGCGTCGAAAGTAGCAAATATCGTGCGAGTGTTGATTACACAAACGAGGGCGTAGCGAAGGGAAGCCCGAGTGGATCTAAAACACGAGCACAGATATTTGCACTTTCGGGCGAGTTATGAACACTATTTTTTA
Organism: Agriotes lineatus; assembly: GCA_940337035.1. Lineage (NCBI taxonomy): Eukaryota > Metazoa > Arthropoda > Insecta > Coleoptera > Elateridae > Agriotes > Agriotes lineatus. The sequence continues at coordinate 59,277 of CALNHX010005434.1, forward strand.
GACAACCACTCAAAGGAAATTCAATTTTTAAGAATTGTTTTTATTTGGTTTTGCAAAATTGATTGTTATATTATTATTGGTACAATTGGCAAAAGCGTCTCGATGATTTGAATCACGGTCTGCTGAATTGTGTGACAAACGTCATAGTGACGTTTGTCACACAATTAAGCAGGCCATGTTTTGAATAACTTTGTGCCGTTACGATATGACTAGTACGATATAATATCGTGCTAGTGTTTGAAATTGTCAACTTTCTGTGTTAGGCTGCTATCGCGATAATGTTACTTTCATGTATGGTCGTCTAAAAAAATATTTTACAATAAATAATTTTTTCTACATCTGCTTGGATAAAAACCTATTATCAAATTCATTTGAGTTAGTTACGCCATTATCTAACTCAGTTAGATAATGAAATCAGATCCATTTGCATTACGTAATGAAACTTATTACGTAACTCAAATTTGATTACCTAACTGAAATAGTGTTAATGAATGACATTTTTCTACTAAAATATTTTTGAAAATGACAGATCTGACATTCTCTTAATGCACTTTTCTCAATTTTGGGCAGTTGTAGATAAAAAAAATTAAAATTTATGTGTGAGAATGCATCATATCATTAATATACTTGTGTGCTTACATAACTCGTGCTACGCACTCGTTTGTAACTTACACACACGTATATTAATGATGCTCTTATCCCACTTTATAGTAAATAACTATTATTTACCACTTGTGCCAGGTTCTGTAGACACGTCAGACAGCTGTCGTCTGACAGATGGATATTGCCGTGGCACATCCTCCCTTACGATGGTTAGCTCCTCACTATTCCCCCTTGATGTAGATGGTATAGAAGCTTCGAACTGAGCACAGATGTTTTTAACAGAATTGCAATCCACAACTGGCAATTTTATTAGCTGTCGTAACGGTTGGCGTCAGGCTGTCGGGGACTCCCATACCCCTCCAATCGCATAAATTGCCAGAGAGAGAATATGCTACCTTTGTCAGACAATCCTACCTTCTGCCACGCATTACTAACAATCTGTACGAGTCTGCGTATTCCAGTGACCATAACCTGATTACACCCACAAGACAAAACAATGCCCAGTGCAAATACGTTGGAAACGAAATGCGACGTTGCCATTTAAAATTCTAGGAATAGACAGCTGTCAGCAGCATGGTTGCCGGACCTTACTTTGGATTGACATGTAATGGAAAATTTGTCTTAAAAGTCGCTTTACATATAATATACCGTGCTTGTGTAAAGTCTGGAACTATCCAAATAGAACTTTTATCAAATGTTTTTGAAAGAAATCCTTGGACACGTCAATTTTTATTTTAAATAAGACATATTTTATTGAAATTATAACTTTTAGATTGTCTTCTGTTTTGAGTTATGAGCGTATTTATGATAAAATCAATCGTCGCATGTATGTTACATCATGACTGGAGGAAGGCGTGACAGATTTGGCTCATTTTTGTTGTTGTGTTTCTAATTGCCAGAACAAGGTTTGTATGAAAGAAAATTTTGGGGAAGTCCACCGGAAAAGTCGGAAAATTCGAAATATCAAAAAGATGATTTTCTATGGTATTTTTGTATGGGATTTCGAATGTTTTCGTTTTTGAAGGGCTTTTCGAAGAGAAAAATGGGAGTGGAAAACTCGTAAAATATATAAAATATACTGCTCCACAAATGAACTGTACCACCCATAAAAATTGTATTTATTACATTACGTCATAAAATATGCATATAAAAGCTTATGTTTTATAGTATACTCATATTAAGCATATTTAATTGGACTATCCTCAAATATCAACTGAAGAATTAACAAATCAGATTCATAAAATGACAAAATAATAAAATTATAAAAAAAACATATTTCACAAAAATAAGAGAAAATTGAAAATAACATTTTATATAAGAAGATTTAAAACCGAAAACAGTCAAAATGGAGCAAAACTCTTCTCACACTAAATAAGAGAACAAAAGAGAACATTTTATTAGAAAAAAAGATCCGTATTAAAAAAGAGAACATGTTCTCTTTAAAAGAGATGTTCTGGCCACCCTATAAATGGGTAAAATGAGGGTTCCAATTTTGTAAGGAAAAATAATATTAAATAGACGTTTCGACTTGAAACTTCGTTGGAGTACTCATAAAAACAAATAAGCAAACCCGTATTTCGTGATTTTACAAAAATCAACCCCTTAGGGGGTGAAATGGGGTCAATAAGCCTAAAAATCGTTATGGGTGTCGTTATTGAGGTATTTTGGGACGCTGATTGCGAAAATGGCATTTATTTTTAAGTCCAAGGCGGTGAACATGACATAAAATTAAAACTCTACCTTATAGTGGTGGAACGGGGTTTCAGAGACGAATTATTTTTGGACAGAACAGCGTTTGCCAGAGGTCCTCAAAAAATTGTACCAATTTACAAGTTTAAATTGTACCAAATTTTGAACTTTTTGTACAGACACCAAAAATTGCGTAGTTTTAATCTCAGAAGAAAAATATTAATATTTAGATTTTTCGTCCGCGTTTTAATAGGTTTAGGTTATTATTACAATAATTAAAGGAAAAAACTAAACACATTTTCGTGCGCAAGTTAAAATATCTTAATTTTAAAGCCAGGTGAATTATATATAATTCACTAGGTGGGTTTTTTGAAATTAGGAAATACACTTTCTTTGCTTTTTCCAAGTGAATTTGCAATAGTCGTCACAAAGCATTACTTTCGCTGTCAAATCAATTATGCCACCCAAACGACAAGCAATTGGTCGATCTACACTTCAAACACAAAAGCAAAGGGCATACGAGTTTCAGATACCGATGAGCAACGGGAAGAAAGACTGGAAACCGTTCGAGTACGCACTGCTCAAGCATGTCGTCGAGATATTTCGATAAATTGTATTTATGGTCCGATTTAGCTCATATTTGGAATGTACGTTGGTTACGTGGAGAGAAATGTTTATACACAAAATAAACCCGGTAGGTGGCGCTGTAGTCAAGATATTTACCAAAATGTGTATTTACGGTCAGATTTAGCTCATATTCGGAATATACGTTGGTTACGTAGACAGAAATGTTTATACAAAAAATAAACCCGGTAGGTGGCGCTGTAGTCAAGATATTTACCAAAATGTGTATTTACGGTCCGATTTAGCTCATATTCGGAATGTACGTTGGTTACGTAGAGAGAAATGTATATACAAAAAATGAACCAGGTAGGTGGCGCTGGAGTCAAGATATTTACCAAAATGTGTATTTACGTTCCGATTTAGCTCATATTCGGAATGTACGTTGGCTACTTAGAGAGAAATGTCTATACAAAAAATGAACCCGGTAGGTGGCGCTGGAGTCAAGATATTTACCAAATAGTGTATTTACGGTCCGATTTAGCTCATATTCGGAATGTACGTTGGTTACTTAGAGAGAAATGTCTATACAAAAAATGAACCCGGTAGGTGGCGCTGGAGTCAAGATATTTACCAAAATGTGTATTTACGGTCGTTAGACGTAAAACTTAATATTTTTTTCTATCCGGGGGGTGACTTTTAATGTTTCCAAACGGTTTTAAGTTGTTCGGGGCCTTTTTGGTTACAGCTGTTTAAAATTCCACGAAGATTGGGCGTTTATTACCAAAGTTAACTTCGATATGTTACCATATTTTAAATTTAAAGCTAGGTGAATTATATATAATTCACTGGGTGCGTTTTTCGAAATTAGAAAATGGGACAAATAATTTTGTGGCATCATACATGGGTATTAAAATAATATCGCGTAATATTTTTTTAGATTGGCCTCCAGCAGCAAGTTAAGCAAAAACGTAATGTCACTTCAAATAAATTAAACCAAAAGTGTTTTGAGGCGTATCAAATCCCGTCACATATATTTTCTCATTTTATATAAGCAACCGTATTGCACTGTAGTCCATTTACTAAGGAAAAAAAGTTCTAACTTCGTTGACTCAAAACCGATTTTGATATATTTTTTTTAATTTCGGAAAAGTTTATAGAAAAGTTCCCCACGGGTGAGAAGGTGTGCTTTTTATTTTTTCAATTGTTATTAACAAGTAAGTGTTTTTTAATACAGTCTTAATTAAAAAAATTACTCTTTTATTTATTTAAACAATTGCCTGACACTTGATAACATTCATTCGGTTTTTATTTCGTATACAGGGTTTTTTTGGGTCGCTGATCTCAAATTTTGTGTTAAAATTTATCAAAAATGGAAAATAACGTCTTTAAGGTGGCAAAATAGCTTCATTTTTGAATTTTGCGCGTTGCCTCATATCTAGGGGTTTTGGACACGCTTATTATAAATATAGCATTAAGAGGTTAATTTTTATTCTGTACGAATATTATTATTATTTAATAAACATTATATTAACTAAAAGTTAAATAGATTAAATACATTTAACTATAACATATAAATTCGAACGCCTAAAAATGTATTTTCTACGACCTCTTTGTACAATTACCAAAATATATTACTGAATTAAACGATTTGCTAGTTGTGACCGATGGAGGAATGTTATTACATAAAAACAAATGGCAACTTGTTCAACAGTATGGTGCAATTTTAAATAGTTATATTAATTTTATTGTACGTAATTATGAAAAAAAGCAATTGTTGTTTTTGTCGATCATCGTACAATATTTTTTCGTACACTAGCATACAAAAAGGAATACTAAATTTATCCTCGTATATAGCAATTATGCCACCCAAACGACAAGCGATTGGTCGATCTACACTTCAAACACAAAAGCAAAGGGCATACGAGTTTCAGATACCGATGAGCAACGGGAAGAAAGACTGGAAACCGTTCGAGTACGCACTGCTCAAGCATGTCGTCGAGATATTTCGATAAATTGTATTTATGGTCCGATTTAGCTCATATTTGGAATGTACGTTGGTTACGTGGAGAGAAATGTTTATACACAAAATAAACCCGGTAGGTGGCGCTGTAGTCAAGATATTTACCAAAATGTGTATTTACGGTCCGATTTAGCTCATATTCGGAATGTACGTTGGTTACGTAGAGACAAATGTATATACAAAAAATGAACCAGGTAGGTGGCGCTGGAGTCAAGATATTTACCAAAATGTGTATTTACGGTCCGATTTAGCTCATATTCGGAATGTACGTTGGTTACGTAGAGACAAATGTATATACAAAAAATGAACCAGGTAGGTGGCGCTGTAGTCAAGATATTTACCAAAATGTGTATTTACGGTCCGATTTAGCTCATATTCGGAATGTACGTTGGTTACGCAGAGAGAAATGTATATAAAAAAAATGAACCAGGTAGGTGGCGCTGGAGTCAAGATATTTACCAAAATGTGTATTTACGGTCCGATTTAGCTCATATTCGGAATGTACGTTGGTTACGTAGAGACAAATGTATATACAAAAAATGAACCAGGTAGGTGGCGCTGGAGTCAAGATATTTACCAAAATGTGTATTTACGGTCCGATTTAGCTCATATTCGGAATGTACGTTGGTTACGTAGAGACAAATGTATATACAAAAAATGAACCAGGTAGGTGGCGCTGGAGTCAAGATATTTACCAAAATGTGTATTTACGGTCCGATTTAGCTCATATTCGGAATGTACGTTGGTTACGTAGAGACAAATGTATATACAAAAAATGAACCAGGTAGGTGGCGCTGTAGTCAAGATATTTACCAAAATGTGTATTTACGGTCCGATTTAGCTCATATTCGGAATGTACGTTGGTTACGCAGAGAGAAATGTATATAAAAAAAATGAACCAGGTAGGTGGCGCTGGAGTCAAGATATTTACCAAAATGTGTATTTACGGTCCGATTTAGCTCATATTCGGAATGTACGTTGGCTACTTAGAGAGAAATGTCTATACAAAAAATGAACCCGGTAGGTGGCGCTGGAGTCAAGATATTTACCAAATAGTGTATTTACGGTCCGATTTAGCTCATATTCGGAATGTACGTTGGTTACTTAGAGAGAAATGTCTATACAAAAAATGAACCCGGTAGGTGGCGCTGGAGTCAAGATATTTACCAAAATGTGTATTTACGGTCGTTAGACGTAAAACTTAATATTTTTTTTCTATCCGGGGGGTGACTTTTAATGTTTCCAAACGGTTTTAAGTTGTTCGGGGCCTTTTTGGTTACAGCTGTTTAAAATTCCACGAAGATTGGGCGTTTATTACCAAAGTTAACTTCGATATGTTACCATATTTAAATTTAAAGCTAGGTGAATTATATATAATTCACTGGGTGCGTTTTTCGAAATTAGAAAATGGGACAAATAATTTTGTGGCATCATACATGGGTATTAAAATAATATCGCGTAATATTTTTTTAGATTGGCCTCCAGCAGCAAGTTAAGCAAAAACGTAATGTCACTTCAAATAAATTAAACCAAAAGTGTTTTGAGGCGTATCAAATCCCGTCACATATATTTTCTCATTTTATATAAGCAACCGTATTGCACTGTAGTCCATTTACTAAGGAAAAAAAGTTCTAACTTCGTTGACTCAAAACCGATTTTGATATATTTTTTTTAATTTCGGAAAAGTTTATAGAAAAGTTCCCCACGGGTGAGAAGGTGTGCTTTTTATTTTTTCAATTGTTATTAACAAGTAAGTGTTTTTTAATACAGTCTTAATTAAAAAAATTACTCTTTTATTTATTTAAACAATTGCCTGACACTTGATAACATTCATTCGGTTTTTATTTCGTATACAGGGTTTTTTTGGGTCGCTGATCTCAAATTTTGTGTTAAAATTTATCAAAAATGGAAAATAACGTCTTTAAGGTGGCAAAATAGCTTCATTTTTGAATTTTGCGCGTTGCCTCATATCTAGGGGTTTTGGACACGCTTATTATAAATATAGCATTAAGAGGTTAATTTTTATTCTGTACGAATATTATTATTATTTAATAAACATTATATTAACTAAAAGTTAAATAGATTAAATACATTTAACTATAACATATAAATTCGAACGCCTAAAAATGTATTTTCTACGACCTCTTTGTACAATTACCAAAATATATTACTGAATTAAACGATTTGCTAGTTGTGACCGAAGGAGGAATGTTATTACATAAAAACAAATGGCAACTTGTTCAACAGTATGGTGCAATTTTAACTAGTTATATTAATTTTATTGTACGTAATTACGAAAAAAAGCAATTGTTTTTGTCGATCATCAGAAACATCGAATAAATCCCGATGGCTCAAGACGAAAACTGCACCTGATATTCGATTGGATAGAGACAGGTTTAGTTATAGTCTCAGAGAATATAGACGTATTAGTTATATTAACAGCTTTAGCTTCCCGTGATAATGATATATATTTTTTAAAACCTGCCAAATATAAAGAAATATCTTTCTCTAAGAGCCTGTAATTTGCGATATTAAGTAAACATCTAAGAATATAAATGTTTTGAAGTCTAACGACAAGTGGTCTTTTCATATTGGAAAATGTGTGCTACTAACAATTTTACATTTAAAATTAAGGCTTAACACACACAAAGAAATTAAAGATAGACCAGCAAATGCAGCGGAATTTGCATCCTGTTGTTGGGTCACTGTTTATATATACGTCACGTCGGATGGCATTCCGTTCTTGCACAAAAGTCCCAAGGTCGCCGTGTTATTTTATATCGTATTTCTTTGTACCAAGTCGTAGGTATTAGTTTTCTTTATATTAATATTATATTATTAATTGGTTTAATTATACCTTCGTGATTTTACCGATTTGGAACTAGTTGTCCCGCAACGAAATGCTTTCCCGAAATGTCCCGATTTTCCAAGAAAATATGCTTTCACATTTTCCAGTGATTTCTGCAAATTCTGGTTCAAAATTAGTTAAAATTACCCATAAATGCAAGCCACGGATAACAGAGACTATCAAGCTTCTAATAAACTTAAAAAATAAGGCATATAATAGGTATAAACATTCCAAATCATTAGCGCATTGGAAATATTGCAAATCGATACGAAATTCTGTGACTTTAGCTACAAAGGAGAAAAAAGCGTATTTTAACTTTGTATTTGATGGCTATGATACTAAATCCATATGGAGGGAAATTAAATCTTTGTGTGTGAACAATATTAAAAGCAACAATACCATACCAGAACATTTAAGTACACCCGATTCATTAATAATTTTTTCATAAATAATGTACCAAACGTCAACAATGATAACAATAATGTATTAGATTTTTATAAAAACCACAAACTAAATGAACTCAGTGTTAATATTGCGGATATTGTCGGAATTATAAACTCGATTAAAAGTAAATCTAAAGGAATCGATGTACTTAATATTGACTTTAAAATGCGGGTTCCAATTTTGTACGGCAAAATAATATTAAATAGACGTTTCGACATGATACTTAGTACGAGTACTCCTAAAAACAAATAATCAAACACGTATTTCGTGATTTTCTGAAAAGCAACCTCTTAGAGGATGCAATGGGGTAAATAAGCCTAAAAATCGTTATGGGTGTCGTTATCGATGTTTTTTGGGACGTTGATTGCGAAAATGGCATTTATTTTTAAGTCAAAGACGGTAGACATAACATAAAATTAAAACTCTATAGTGGCGGTCACAGACCAATATTATTTTTGGGCAGAACAGCGTTTGCCGGGTCAGCTAATAACGTAATCATTGTCTCGACTACTTTTTTTGCTGCGCAGCACGAATCGGTTCGCCGCATGGCCTATTATAGATATATTGGATATGTACTACAGCACATATGACGCTCTTGTGAAGGCAAAATTACATATTATAGGTCATACAACGATCTTTGTTTTGCTGCGCAGCACGTCTTTGTGCTATATAGGCAATGGCACATATGACGCTCTTTGCTAAATTACATATTATCGGTCATACAACGCTCTTTGCTAAATTACATATAATCGGTCATACAACGCTTTTTGCTTTAACAACTCATATTGTTCCATTTAAAAAACATAGTTATCAATTGTTTTAGTACGTTTGGTGCTATAATTCGGTCATGAGGAATTTTTAGAGTCAATTGGAGTTTGTGTTGCATTTCTTGTTGGATTGCTATTGATTTTGCGTAATTCATGGCCTACTTTGACTAAAATTGTTTTTTTTATTTTGAAAAATAATAAGTTCCTAAATTTAAATTTAAGAATGCTATTATAAAGCACTTTTAGTGCTGATTTCAAATATCTAAAAATATACAGGGTATTCCATTTAAAAAACCAAAGTTGTGTATCACCACGTAAAAATAGGAGGCTATGGCTTAAATTGGTTAACGTCAATTTTTAGGTTGTATACTGGCATTTAAAACAGAAGAAAGTTCTTTTCGATATCTCTATTATTAACAAAGTTACGAGCTGTCTAGCGATCTACAAACACACTGTATACTTTCGTTAATGTAGTTCGTAATATTTTCATCCCTGGATTTGGCTTTTACACTACTTTGAATATAGTTTATCTGCTGTATAATTAATTTTCTACTGTACGAACCTGAAATACAACGAAAAGCATTTTAATAATGTTTAGACCAAGTAATCGAGTATTTTGAAGATTATCTTTAATAATAAATATTCCCAACTTCCAAATCAAGTAGTTTACAATAATTTTTAGAACACCTAAAAACCAAATAAAGAGATTATTAGAAGGTAATAGGTGATCCCATAACCGCACAAACCTTTCCTATTTGTTTAAAAATTCTATTCTACTGAAATAATGCCACTACGACCTCGGTAAATACAAATAAATGTAATGTTTAAGGTAATAAAATGGTTAAATATTAAAGACATCAGAGGACAGAACTTGTAATTAATTCTTAAAACGTTTTTATTAATAGCGAATTCGGCTGACTGCGCCGATGACGTCTTGCTACGAGATTATCTTCACAAAACAGATTATGTTGCAGCCAGAGCGAGCGAAATTCACCATATAAATAACAGGTAATAGGCAACCCTCAACGAATTTTGAAATTTTCCCAGCTTGAGTATAGGCAACCTTCAACGAATTTTGATATTTTCGGAGCTGTAGTATAGGCAACCGAGGCTAACTTCGCACAAAAATCGACCACGTAGTTCTTAAGAAACGGCGTTGGCGCATGCCGGTAGTGGGCGCGTTCATCGAGTCGTTGTACGTACCCTTACATGTGTAAGACTTCCGACGACGTCGTCGCAAGTCCGAAAACTCGCCGTTAGACCGGTTACATACACTAGAAAATCGTCGTATGTGGGAAACCAGGTATATATATATATATATATATATACATCCTTCTATTAAACCTGAACCATTAGGTATTCCATACTATCCTGCTCCACCTATTTGTAGAAAAGATAGAAAAAATTGAATTGCATATTCGGGTGTATATCTGGGGTGGGAGAACCGAATCTGTAACATATACATAGAAATAATAAAATTGGAATTATTCATATTATCAAATTAATCACACCATGCTGAACCAGTATATATTTCGCACTAACCTGAGCCAAAATATACAATTTTATGTAGTTGAACGAATTATTCTGAACCATTCCAGCGTTGCCACAGTTAATACAAAGTTATTTATAGTTTTTATTTACTCGAGGATTATGTTACTGTTATCAGTTTGCCGGAAAAGATATAAAATTAAGATTTCAGTAAATTCTGCATTTTGATTTCAGCATTTTAAGGGGGATATTTCTGAAATGAATTAATTGTACATTACAACAAATAAATTGTATTTATTTGATAACGAGGTCATCTTATAAATGCTTCATAATGATTCACAGCCGGCAAGATGTGATAAGCAATATTATCATTGGGGGAACCCCCCCGTGAGCGGCCGTGCAATATTACAAACGAAATCACATTGCGTCTTCGGTTTTCCTAGTAATAAGTTGATGTAGCGTGGTGATAGTTATTTCATTTATTAAAACAATTTACCGCTGGACTTGAATGTGCTTAATTGTGTAATTAATATGTCGAGGAGATCGCAAAAGATCATGCGTTTAGCGCTGCAAAATCAAACAAAAGGTAGGTAAATAACAAGTAAAATAATACTGCCTATAATAAAAATATCAATTAGCCGTATATAGGGCGTAACAGCTTTTTCTTGATAGCTACCAGAATAGCTTACTAAAGTAATTTACCTAATTGTGCTTCCTAAAGGGAGTGATGGGTATTGAAGTTCAGTTTTACATTTTTATAATTTTTACAGTTATTTTAAACAAGAGAAATAGATTTAAGATAAAATTTTGAACATAATCTTTGCATGAATAGCTATCCGTTTTGCAAATTTTCAGGAATTTTTGACTGGCCATTGGCATGTAATCCAATTTATTGTACTGCCCCTCTTTGCCAAGCATAAGACAACAAGACAACAATCAAAGCGGTAGTGTATAATATTTACACTGGAAAATTGAAAATTCCAGCATAGGCTATTGTAGGTATTTTGAAGTTTCTTCAATTTTTTATTACATACTTACTTTTATTTTCGACGTATGTATTGTCATTGTTTAGAATAAATGGAGACGGTGGTATAAGTATAACAACTAAAGGTAACCCCTTTCACCCTAAACACGCATTTGGGTTTTCCTTAAATATTTTGGTGGAAGGGGTTACCTTTAGTTGTTGTCATTGTTTATTTTATATAATAAGATAATTATAGTATGTACTTTTGTTACTAACTTACATCGTTTTAATAAATATCGTTCTTAATGTTAGTTAAGAAAGAAAGAAATTTTTATTTAGCACTTGGCTACTAAATTCTACAATTTCAATTACAAAATTAAATTTACAGTATGTAACTTACTAAGTAGACAAAAATATAATATACTTAACTTACTGATTCAAAATAAAACTATCTACTAATCGAGTAAATTCGTTTAATGTTAAAGACGCTTTAATGTTTGCAGGCAGAGCGTTAAAAAGACAGACACCCTCATAAAATAATGATTTTTGAAGTTTGGTTGTTTTTACTTGTACTACATTGTAATTTTCTTTTGATCTTATATTATATGAGTGAATTTCTGACCTTTTTTTTAAGTATAAATTTAAATTTTTTGGCAATAAGTTGTGTTCAATTTTATAAATTAAAACTAAATTTGCCTTATCTATACTCTGCCTAACTGAGAGCCAACCTAGTGTTGTTAACATATAATTAATAGGTGTATATCTGTCACAGCTTAACAGTATTCGCATAACTTTATTTTGTTGCACTTGAAGCTTATTTATAACATTTTTATTACATGAAATCAAAAGAGACATGCAATAGCTAAAATGGGGAAAAATGATTGTCTTATAAATACTTTTTTTAGTCCAGGCAGATAGATGTACTGATATTCTTTTAAAAAACCCAATTTTTTTTCCTAATTTCTTAGATAGATATTGAACGTGATTGCAAAAATCTAGCTGTGGGTCTAGAAAGATTCCTAAATATTTGATTTCTTGTACATATTCAATAATTACTTTGTCCAAATAAGTTGCTAAATTCCTATCACTAAATTTTTTACAATTTATCTTACTTCCTAAAATCATACATTTAGTTTTTTGAGCATTCAACTTTAACTTATTTACACACAGCCACTTATATAGTATTGACAGTTCATGATTTAACCTTGTAGTAATTTCCTCAAAGTCAGTCCCAGACACAGAAATAAGAGTATCATCAGCAAAGAGACTAATGAAACTGTTTTTTAGGATTTTATGAATATCATTGATGTATATTATGAATAATAGAGGTCCCAGTACACTGCCCTGCGGAACTCCCCATTTGTTAAGTTTCTTTGCTGATAGTCTATCTTCTATTTTTACACTTTGATATCTGTCTTTAAGATAATTTTCAATCCATTCCAGAACCCCAGCACCGACACCATAAAACTTTAATTTGTTTATTAAAATGTCTCTGTCAATAGTTTCAAATGCGCGTTTTAAGTCTACAAATACGCTTAAGACAACATTGCCCTTATTAATGTCTTCTCTCCAAGCTGCAGTCACGTACTGAATAGCAGACTCACATGAGTGACTGCTCCTAAATCCCGATTGACCTTCAAAAAGTAAATTATTTTCTTCAAAGTAGGACCTTATTTGGGAGCACACTATCGTTTCTAAAATTTTGTCTATAGTCGGTAATAAATTTATTGGTCTGAATTCCCCGGGAGTACCCGGCTTTGTCACTTTTGGTATTGGTACTACAACACTGGTTTTTAAGTCCCTAGGAAATGTACCTGACTCTAACGACACTGTTATTAAATGCAATAAGGGATATCCGATCACGAAAAAGATATCCTTCAACAATTTTATACTTAAATTATTGTCGCTAGTGCATTTGTTTTTAAGATTAAACACAACTTTTTTTAGTTCTGATATATTGATGGTCTTAAATTTCAGAAAACTTGTTTGTTTATTTTCACCGAGTTCCCGGAGATCAGCACCATCCCAGTTTACCTTCTCAATACTATCAATCACTTCTTTTAAACTATCCAAATAAAAGTCATTAAAATTATCCTCAATCTCCCCATTGTATGATCTAAAATTAACCCCCGAGAAATCGGTGATTTTTCCTCTGCGTCCCAATAAATCCTTTAGAGTCTTCCACATTTTTTTCCCATTTCCTTTGCAACCATCAATCTTAGACTCAAAGTACGCTTTTCTTTCGGAGCGTAGCTTTGAAGTGACTGTATTTCTTTTTTGCTTATAGTCTGCCCAATCTTCCTCTTGCTTAGTTATACAGAATCTCCTATATGCAAGGTCTCTTTCTTTTTGAGCTTTACGCACTTCTTCCGAGATCCATGTGTATCTTTTCATCTGACACTGTTTCACCGGTGCAATGGTATCAAGAGCACTTTGTATATTATGCATCAGGTCGGTATACAACACATTTACGTCTGCAGATGTATTATTCCAGTTTTTTCCTATAAGTTCTAAAATTAAAGCTGAGGTCATATTTTCATTTAGGTTCCGATATTGTCTAAAGAGTGTTCTTTCTTGAAAATCAGTATTATTTATCCAAAGTTGAGTACCCACAATCTGATGATCACTTATAATAGGAAAGTTTCGTGGCAATTCTATGGCATCAAAATCATTTGTAATGATGTGATCCAAAAGAGTTGATGAGGTGTTTGTAACCCGTGTTTCTTTTGTTACAATTTGTCTAAAACCAGCAGCCTCAAAAACTTCCCTACATTTTTTTGCCTTGCTTGTATCTGTCAACAAGTCAACATTTAAATCTCCTAATATATAAGAAGTATTTTCTTGAATAATGTCTTCATTCAACTTTTCTTGTAGCATTTCTAAAAAATCATTGGCTCTAGAATTAGGAGATCTGTAGCATGTACCAACTATAACTGTATTTAGATTAATATGAATTTTAAGGACTAAGATCCAATAGGTATTAGTTACTGACTCATTATATAATACTTCATATCTAAAGCAATTTTTAAGATAAATTATAGCTCCTCCCGTATGCCGGCTGTCAGAGTAACACACCACAGTTTGATAATCAGGAACATCAAATTCTGTATTTTCAATATCTGATGTCACATGTGTCTCCGTGACACACATGATGCACGGACTTGTTTTACTTAAGAAATCAGCCAACTGCAATATATTTGTTGTTATTCCCTGTATATTGACGTGAAGGATATCTACAGCCTTAGGAACTCCAGATGCGTGTGACCCTTTTAGTTGCTATGCGTACTGTGTTCTATTTTGTTGTTTTTCTTGGGCTCTCTTATAACAAACACAGTTTCTATCAAATACAGTATGGTTAAACACAATATTTGGTATTTTTAAGACTTGAGAAGCATATTTACAATTTGTACATTCGAATGAATGTGACTGGCAATCTGTACTTTTATGATTTTGATTACATAAGGGGCATACAATTTGTTCCGCCTTACAGTGTTGCGCTTTGTGACCATACTTCCAGCACTTAAAACATCGCAATACTGCGATATATTCAAAAACTAGAAAGCTGTCCCACTCTAAGAATACTCTCTTGCTATTTACCAAACATTTAAAAATGTCCGGCGACACTTCTAAGATTACATTATACAACTTCTTATTGTACGGGATATATTTTTTAATAAACTCTATATTATCGGAATCCAATCCATTTAAACAGTTTTGACTTTTTATGCTCTGCAAAAACTCCTTTTCATCATTCAAATATTTTTCATGTATACCAACAATCAGTAATTTTGGACGAATTAAATTTGGAATGTCAACAACATAGTTGTCTGATAACTCGGCCTTTGCTTTATTCTGCAGTTTTTCTAAGGATTTCTTATCTTCGCACTGAATAATAACAGAACCGTGGCCCACAGATTTTAGTCTTTTTATTTCCACTGATAAAGCAGTTGGATTTATTTTCTGCGTGATAGCATTTTTGGTTGCTTTGCTATCTTGATTTGCATTTTTTGGTCTAATTATTAACGGTGGATTTTTTTGTTTTACGACGTCTGACCATAGCTGATTAGGCCGTGTTGAGTCCATACGTTCTAAATGCTGCACTAGGTTCTCCGTATGCACTTTACATTCCTCTGTCTGCCTTTCAACTCTTGCCAGGTGTTCACTAATCATAATTTTTTCAGGCACTGATATTAAACACACATCGCACATCCAAAACAAATTTTTACAGTCACTAATAACTTTTTGAAACTGATCCTTAACATTAACACAATGATAATGATACTTATTTTGGCAAAATTTACACGTCACATACTTTTTGTTTACGATAAAATTGTCGCTGCAGCGGGAACACACGTGTGTACCCGTCGACATCCTGTACTCTACTGTTGGTTAACGTTACTTACCTACTTATTATAGTGTATTAATAAATCAATCTTTAACATTAGTTTTTTAATAAACCCTCCACTGTTACCAGTTTCTCGTTAAACCAGAGGTTGATGTGAGCTGATAAAATTTCAGGGAATTCATCATTGATTTCTTAGTAATTTACAGTTATTTGGGTTATCTCCAACAAATTTCCTTTTGAACATTAAATGTACATGGTCTCCCCTTATCGTGCTCACGTTTGAAATTGTACTAAATTTATTTGATGAAATAGAAGAAACTATCTACGGAAATCTGTAGTCTTTCTCAAAAACGTTTTAAGTATACAGGGTGTTTCAAATCCTAGCGAGCGAACTTTTGTAGATAATGGGAGTTAAATATCTGGTATTTTACACCTTTCAGTGGTTGTGCCTGTGGATAAAGAATAGTTTCTTCCCTGTCTGAATTTTTAACCCGACGGTATATGCCTGTGTACCCACCGTAAAAATAATTTGCTTATATTTTATCTGTTTCTTAAATTAATAATAATAATAATAATAATAATAATATTGTCTTTATTTCTGCCACTTGTAAACGTACAAATTATCATGTAAATACATAAATACATAAAACCAAAATTAGTCGGCAAGAAATCTTAGGGTGGAGTTCAGATGCCGTATTTAAGATAGGCCCTGCTCTTCCACTCAAACCCTAAAATTGAAAATAAAAAACTTATTTTTTTTTAATTGAATGCCTATATGTAAAAAGAAATTATTAAAACTAAAAAATGATGCCCCGAATGAACCTTCACTACGACGAAAAAACAGAAATAACTATATATAATTAAGAGCAGCAGATCTAAATTATAAGCGTTTCTATCCCTGTTCCTTCAGAAGCGCCAAAAATAGATGTCGCTTAAATGACATTATGTTTAGATGTTTTATATTATTAGGCAATGCGTTGTAACTTTTAGAAATATTGTATCGAAATGATCTCTGAAAAAAGGCTGTCCTATGAAGAGGTGGTGTTATGGTAAGATCTATATTACGTAGGTTTAAGTTGTGAATATCATTGCGGAAAATTATTTTCTTAAATAAATATGTTAGATTTTTATTTATTATGATTTTATGATAATGACATGCTATTTGTAGTTTAAGCCTATTATTCATATTAAGCCACTTTAGCTCAGATAACTTATGAGATATACGTTGATATTTCCTTATACCGAAGATGTAACGCAGGCAGGAGTTTTGGACACGCTGAATACGACTCAAATTATCCCGATCAAGGCATGGTCCATACACAGAAGAGCAATAGGAGAAATGGGATAGAACTAGCGATTCGCATAACATAGCTTTAGTGCTACTACTTAAATAGCCTCTGTGGGGGTAAAGAAGCTTTAAATTCATGTAAGCTCGGTGGATATTATTAGATATATGTTGACGAAATCTAAAGCTTTCATCTAGTATGACACCAAGGTTTTTGGCACTATCAGTTACAGGTACGTCAACACCATTTATAGTAAATTTCGCAAAACCCTTTAGAGCAATGATTTCGTTCCTGTTCCCAAACAACAAGATATTAGATTTTAATGGATTAAGAGTAAGACAGTGTTTATAGGAATCTTCAAAAAGCGTTTGTAAGTCTACGTTGATATCACCGACAGCTTGAATAGAATTATTTGGAGGAAATGAATGGTACAATTGTGTATCGTCTGCATACATTTGAGTTTTACATGTTTTGAGCCGTTTGTGTAAGGTAGACGTATAAATTGTAAATAATAATGGTCCTAAAATGGAACCCTGTGGTACGCCACTGATTACGGGCCTAATATGAGACGATGAATTACATAACTCTACGGCTTGTGATCTATTTCTAAGATAAGTTGACAGAAAATTAACAGAGTTGTCACTCAGGCCAATATAATGCAAAATTGCAAGTAGTACAGAATGAGAGATGGTGTCAAAAGCCTTACTATAATCTAGCAAGACTAATACACTAATCTCTCCACGATCGGCAGCTGCAATGATATCATCCGTGACATTAAGCAGAGCGGTTGCACAGCTGTGGTAGCTTCATCTTCTGTTCGGTTACAGATTGCAGTAAAAGTTTTGAATGTAACTTTAATAAATAACTTTCAACAACTTTCAACTTTTGAGCCTAGTAAACCCCAGGCATAAATTCATGGAGAAAATTTGTTACAGATTTTGTAGTGCCGTGTAGTTGCAATTACAGCGGAAGTCGCGGTGGGGCACAATTTTTGTCTGAAAATATTTTTTCGAAAATGTGACGGGGTCTCATAATTTTGCAAAAAAACCTATTTTTATATTTTGGTTCGTTTACAGTGTTACAAACCCAAATGAGTTCGTTTATACAGCATTTGTTTTAAATGTCAAAATATGTCAAATTTTATTTATAAAAAATGGCTCAAAAGGCACAAAATAGAAAAAAGCATAAAAAACTCGTGTCATAAGTTATTTAAATACTAAGAAATAACCCCTTACCACCAAAATATTTAAGTAGAACCTAAATAAGCATTTCGGCAGCTAGGCTGCCATCTTTAGTAAAAGCTAAAACAAAGAAAGCTGGCCGCAGTTAAGAAAACACTTCTATACTCCTTCAACTATCAGAGTCTAATCTAAGTCATTTATACACTCGTCCTTTGGAATCGTGTTGCAAAACCTTCCTAATGAAACTTGTCCTTTAACATACTATTTTGGACTGGATTTTAATAACGAAAGCATAAATACACTATTGCCAAATCTATTGGTTCAGCTTGATCGGAAAAAGTATATACTATATACAGAACTCAAAACAGCGCCAATCCCCAATGCGCACATGCCTCGAACTTAAAAATACATATATCTATCAAACCTGAGCCATTTTAATCATGCAATTTCTACCGTCTGCTGATTTTTTAACCCGGCAAAGCCGAGTGAGATGCAAGCAGCCAGTATTAAGCTAATAGAACGAGACTGCACCAATAATGTTGTTAGCTTAAATAAATTTTTATTAAAGCAAAACCTACCTGAACCACATATATGGTTCAGGTCCGTCAGGCTGGTTCAGAATTGTGCATACAGATACCCTCGGGTGGTTCAGCTTTGTACCATTACTGTATCTATATATATATATATATATATATATATATATATATATATATCTTGAGGTGTAGAGGCTGGCGATCCAATGCTCAGCTTGGCCCCGGATTCGGGTTAGAGCCCGCCTTTTGGGCTTGCGCAGCAACTGTCGTATGAGGTGTGTGTCTTGGCGGTGTGTTGACCTTGTTACTCTATGTATTAGGTCTGTGGTTCTGAGTAGAGCAGAGTTAACGTGGTGCCCAACTGTTAATGGTTTCACCGATACCGATACCAATCGCCAAGGCTACAAAAAAATTTCGGCCACGGCGGGATTCGAACAGACGACTCGCTTAATGCAAGCCTAACGCTTTCCTAACTGCGCTACCCGGCTTCTACTATTTGTGCACTTGTTTTAAAAGCAAATATATAGTTGTGGGGACTGTATCCTCTTCTAAAACTGCGTTAACTGTACTTCCACAGTTTTGCTTAGCTTTCCAACTAGTTTTTTGAACTTTTCGGCAACGCCAAAAACAAATATGTTTCTATATTTCTAGAAATCTTTCCTAGTAGTATTTGTGGGGAGACTCATGTCTAGCAAGTAGGCCTTCATAGGCCCTTTTTGCCAACCCCGTAGACAAGGTAGCATGATTACCAAATATATTTAACATATTATTAACAATAGGCTACCTAAGTAGATACAATCAAAACTCAAATGAAAGCAATGATGATTCAGACTTAAAAGATGATGTGTGAACCACACGAACACGTCACGTATCAAACAATCTATGAAAGGCAAAAATTTCTTCTTGTCAAATTCAAATTACAATAATTTAACATCATTTGCTTCTAAGCTTGACCCTTTTGTTTTTTTTTTTCGTCTATATTTTTGATAAATATACGGACAATGACCTCAGTGTTGGTATAAAGATCTATTAATAAAACACTCATACTAATACCCGTTATAGCGGTAGTTTTCCTTAAACCAGAACATCTGCTTTGCCATATTCCTTATATCTAAAAAAAATTTCATAATTTGTAACTACATTCTTGTGGCAAATAAAAAGGAAGAAAAATGTGTTTTGAAGCTTTATATTTATGTGTTATAAGTGTTTCACTGTGTGTTTACCATATTTCAGTTTTATTACTCTGGAAGTATTATTATGATAATTAATGTTAATAACAAGTAAATTGATAATAATTACAGAATCCTTTGTCCCCAGTAGTCAATGTCAACACTTTAAAAAGGAGCTACTATTAAATTACCTGGAAATATTGTTTTTAGGAAATCCATGTAGTGTCTATTATTTCCAGATCGGTATCGTACTCAAGTAGCTTGAACTTTGCTTAGCAAATTTCTTGTACTTGATGCAGTATATTATCTTACTTCGTTTCTAATTATTATTGATTGGTATAAAAGGGCTCATCTACAAAGGCAGCGTCAGTCAGCAAAATGTTCCGTCTGATACTAGCATCCGCTCTAGTTGCAGTTGCTTTAGGTAAGCTTAACATACCTTTTCTACTTTAGCTGCAATTCGAATACGTTCATTTCAATAAAAAAATTATCGCTATAATGCTTCCAAACTTCCAACCCCGTCAATTCCAAAAGTATTTCTTCTTATCCAATAAAATAAATCTATGTTAATTGCAGGTAGCCCAAACATTCGCCCTCGTGTACCCTTGCTAGATGAAAGGATCGTAGGAGGCAACAACGTCAACATTGAAGAAGTCCCCTACCAACTGTCGCTCCAATACTACGGCATCTACATCTGCGGTGCTTCTATCATTTCCGAAACTAGGGCTCTGACATCTGCTCTCTGTACTGTTGGGTAAGTCTTCTTAAGATCATCAACTGTAATGAATTTTCACGCTGCTCTGGTAATTATAGATTATCAGCTTCTTACTTGACCGTTCGTGCATCCAGCTCTTTCCGCGGAAACGGCGGTCAAGTAGTCAGCGTCAGCAGCATCTGCCAACACCCGAACTTCGATTTGTACACCCTTGACAACGACGTGTCCGTTCTCGTTCTCTCTTCCGCTATCACCTTTGGTTCAGGCGCCCAACCTGTAACGCTGGCTGCTGCAGGCTCTGATGTTGCCGAAGGAGCATCTGCCACTGTTACCGGATGGGGATTAAGCGGTGAAACAGGTGAAGGAGGTTTTCCAATTCAATTGCAAGGAGTCCAAGTTCCAAGAGTTAGCGTCGCCAATTGCAAAGCAGAGCATGGATCCAGCGTCATCACTGCCCAGATGATCTGTTTCGGCTTTACTGCCGGAGGCAAAGGCACCTGTGGGGTACGTTTAAAACCATGGCCAGAATGGTCAATGATCAACCATGTAATTACTAAAACTTTTCTCCTGCAGCTTGATTCCGGTGGTCCTATTGTTACTGATGCTGATGGCATCCAAGTTGGTATAGTTTCCTGGGGTGTTGGATGCGCTCGTCCTAAATCCTCTGATGTATACGCCAATGTTGCAGCTCTTCGCAGCCACATCGACAGCTGCTAAGCGACTCTTGTATGTTTATGTTATATGATTCAATGCAATTAAGTAAATACCGTTATAATTTTTTTATTGTTATTTGCCATTAATGTAGTACAAGTACCTACTGCTTCAATGCTTGATAGCTTATTGTACCGCTTAGTGAAATATGGATGGATTTCGTAACAGCATGTAGAAAAAAACTGCTTCAAATTTTCAGACCGAGATAATACGTTGAATTAAGAAGTTTATAGCAAAATAAAGTTAATAATAAACTCCATCATCGTATACCTACCAGTTTATATGATTTACTGGGATGTACAGTTAATTATGTTGCCATGCACTACTTCTGATTACTTACCTATTTGCTCACAAGTTTAGCTTCCAATTTGTTACGTGCAGTAACTGAGAGTTGTAACAAAATAAATTATAACACAAAATATTACGCTGTGAAGCTGATAAAATACTCGTTTGCTCCTGAATTATAGAACGATAGAGTGGTCTCAATTCAAACAGAAAATAAAGGACCAATCGTTGTAGTTACAATACTAATGAAAGCTCTGAAAAGTGACTAAAATTTCCTCGATAGAGCTACTTAAGGTAGTTATGCTGATTGTTAAAAATCGCAAACAGCGTCAAGAAAAAATACCATGTATTCAATACTAACGGTTGTATTTAATAAGTTAAGTATATATATATCTCCTTAAAATAGTATAACAGGTACATGCATGCGCATGTAAAATACTTTAGTTAAAGTTAGGTCGAAAATACAACGCGAGTTTGTAATAGTATAGAATATTAAAGTATATTTCAACTCGGTGTTAAAGGTAATATAAGTGTATTCTTATCTTATTTCCAACTCATTCGAAACAGTTGGTACAAGTAAAATTTTCAAATATTTACGGTATTCTGTCATTGCGGACATTAACTTAATTAAATATTATATAAAAACTTAAATACTATATTAATGCAAGTACCACATAACTTTGAATATCGAAGTCTTCCTCAAAAAGTAGCGCACGAAGTTAGACCAACAACTGGGACTGCACTAACCGTGAAATATTGCCGCTGGTTTTGTGCTCCGAATTAATCCATGCATACGAGAAAATCGTATGATGTAGGTCGTAGAAGAACCTAAAAACGCAGTAAATGATCAATCAAGCTGTAGGGAACTACTTCTTTGCAATGCTAGCTGGGGCTTTACAACGATTTCTGGTTCTTATTTAATTTAGAAAAGAAAGCCGGTATTAAATGTGCCCATTTTGGTTGATAGCACTTACTTAGGTCAGGGTTCTGATTGCTTATACCTCGACTGATTTAAGGAAACTAGACTTAATAATAGATAAATTTATTCCCTACTCATTACACATATAAAGATAAAGTAAATTTGTTTTTATTCTAAATAAACTACAAGTTGTATTATATTCAAATTGGGATCCTACAGCTGGTCCCTTGGGTGATAGGCTACCTCTCGTACATCGATGCATGCCAGCGAACCTCACCGCATTCGTTTGGTAAAGTTGGCGAAACTGTAACATCAAAACAAAACTTAAAAATGTCAACTAGTCTCGCTGTAAACAAACGGGAGATTCTAATTTATTTTAATTACAAAGTGACTTGATTGAAGCTATGAGTTGTTTAATTTAAGTGAACACCTATACACGTGCACGTCCTTGCGATGGCATGCATGTGCACCTGGCTCTTGACCGCAGGTCGAATTCTATTCGATGTTATCAACACTACGACGTGTGCAAAGGTCTCCTGCACGTCGTGACCAAATATTCTATCACGGGGTGAGTATCGATTTTTGCAATGTTTGGCTAGCCTCTACATAAAATTTGAAATTGGTTTTGTAATTTGTCAATATGTAATTCTAACAAAGTTTACTCTAACGTACTCGGATGTACGTACAAATTTAACTGTACTCTGACGAGGGATTTTAGTACTTTGCAGGATTTAAATTATGGACATTTCTACATTCGTAGACGTTATATTTTGAGGCTAGCTTTATTTCCACGGAATAACCTCAATTGAAAATCGCCGATATTCCAGCCAAGTTCAATTGTGAATTATTCGTTCCGTGGGACTGCTATAATCGTTCACTTACGAATTAAAGTTATTTCGATAGCTCAAATATAAGATCAATTCGCAGGCAAACGGTCGGAGCAAACCTCACGAAATAACAAAAGCACGGCCAGTACACTCCGATTAACCAGAGTTGTACCGAACAGACTCCTAGATTTCGGCTTACAAGAAAATTCGAATAAACGTAGTCCGATTATTCCAGAAATACGTCTATTAGAATCCAGTCAGGTACCTGATGGAGTCGAGTTGTTAGCTCAAATTTTTCTGGTCGGTTTCTGGTGTCGGAGACGCGAAATCTTCCGCAGTGAAGGCCGCGGAAAACGGCAGCAAACCGGCCTAATTTCTGGTAACGTTCTCCTCGACTACGCTGCTCGAATTTGGTTTTAAACGCGGCGATCGGCTCTCGGGACTGCTCGCGTATTAAGGAAGGAGTGCGCGGTGACCGATCCTCCGTATCCACCGCGTCGATCGAGTTCTGATAGTACGTTTGGTAGCGCTTAATTACTAGCGAAACGTTACATGTTAAATATTTTAACAATGCCATGAAACTGACTCGCCCCTTCGTTGATGTTGGGGTTTATAAGTAAAATTATGTATTTTTTTAAATCTTTTATTTTTGCTTGGCAAGGCTTTTTATTCTTACTATGACAGTTATAATTACTTTTATTTTGTTAGTTTTTGAGAAATATGCCATTCTCTCAATTTTCAAATTTTATTTTTATTAACACAAATATCCACACATCCTCCCAGCGTCATATTTATAGGACAGCACTTTTTGAAAAACCCAGAGTGCCATTTTAATTTTTATCAATGCTATTGCCTTCGGGGGGTTTAATTTTAAACCTAACCTTTCGCTTGCACTTTCTATTGTTTCTATCAGACTTAGAATGTTCTCGTCACTGCATGCTATCACTGCAGTGCCATCGGCAAATCGTATTTTTTATCATTTATAAGTAGATACACCAACGAGCCATCATCCAATGGTGATAGCGAGTATTAACATACGGAGTAGTGACCAACGATACAAAATGATAAGGAAGAACGCAACTAAAGTAGACACAACCAGCGAATAAAAAATAGTTTGTAGATTATATCAGCACAGCCTTACAGGAAACCAGCAACAAGCTACCTTAGACGATTTGAACAATAGAATAATAGATACAATAAAGGAAGCACAAGAAAAATGCTCTCCAACAAGTATAAAACCACAAAAACTTAGTGCAGAAACAAAAGTGAAAATGAAATATCAGGAAAACATTTAAAACCGACAAACATACTAACCAATAGATCATAAGAAAATAAAACAATAAGATTTCGAAGTGCACTGTCGAAGAAAATACAAGTATGAAAATAATTAGAAGAACATTTTCTAACAGAAAAAAGAAAATCGTCAAACTGAAGAATAAAACCGGCAAGATCAAAAACATCTCTAATGAAAAGTTAAAGATAAAAACCCGGAGCATATCCCTGACATCTCTATAGATGAAATTTATAATGTTCTCAAGAAGATGAAAACTAATAAAGCTTCCAGGGAAGATTTTAACTACGGAAGCGATAAAAATAAAAGGAAAAATACTGGTTGAAAATATTCAAAAGCTTTTCAGTCGAAAACGTTCCTGGCAACTATAGCAGCTCAGTGATGATTCTCTTACATAAAAAGGGAGACAAAACAGATCTCAAAAACTACAGGCCTAAGCTGGCTCAACCATCTGCACAAATAATATACCCGGCTAATAACATATAGATTGGAAGCCGGACTAGATTTTTTTCAATCCCATTAACAAGCCGGTTTCCGATTTGGATATGGTACATCTGCAAGGTTTGAAAACTCTCAAAGAGAATGCAATTGATGCCATCGATCCTTGGTTCTGGTATTTGTTGACTTCCGGAAGGCATTTGAGACTGTAGAGCTGCTTGCAATTCTATGGGCGTTGCAAGAGTGTAGAATCGGCTATAAATACTGCAACTTTATCAAGAATACCTATAAAAACGCCAAAACAATTGTAAATATTCCTTCGCGATCGTGTAAAAACGAGAAGATACACAGAAAAACTAAGATAATGACATTATAGAGCGTCTCAAAAGATCAAAATGGAAGAGAGTTGGACACCTTGCCAGAATGAGAGATGGCCGATGGACGAAAAAGGTCCACTAGCGGAGTTCAAGAGCCGACAAACGCAGTAGGGGCATCGACTCGATGGAGTAATAAACTGAGAAGAATTTCGGAGAACTGGATTGTAACTGGAAACATCTAGGGGAGCCTATGTCGAACAATGAACACAAGAGACTGTTTTATAATTTTCAGGGTACGATAGTAAGATGGGAAGCTCTTTATAATTGTCGTGTATATTAATTTAATTTAATTGTTTTTTATATAAGTTAGAGCCAAATCCAAATACACAATTTTAATATTTTACTGTGTTCGAACTTTGCCCGTCATTAAATTACTAGGCTGGTTAAAATATGAAATGTATTGATTTACTGCACAAAATAAATGTTTGTAGCCCCCCCCCCCCCTTTATATTTTATTCAACTGCAATTAATTATAAAACGCTAGCCCTCAGTAGAATACAAGCTCTTTAATCTCAGGGTGAGTTCCGAAGTCGACTGTATTTTAAAATTGATCTGAAATGGTACTATACAGTCAGTAGTTCAAATACGCGGTCGCTCAAGGTCCGCAAATCTGTCAAATCACAAATCGGTTGATTTAGTGCACACAGCGGTGCTTTGAAAGTAATAATACTCGTAAAATATGAGAATTCGCAAGGTGATTATTCAAAATTTCGCGCTTGGCGACAAATAACAACTTTTGTTTCTAGCAGTTACATAGTTCGTGACGTCAGACAGACGCCGTCCAAATTTTGGCAATTGTTTCTGGTCGCTTCCTGTAGCTTAAACTTCCGCCAAACCACGGATTTTACTAACGCCGGACTAAATACTTAAAATGCGGCTTAACTAGAGCCTTAGAAAGGGTCTCCTCTTCTTTAACAAGGTTTGATGTCATATGCACCTTGTTTTCCGGACGCTGACACTAATTTTTTTAGGCTAAATCGTACCTTATAAAAATTCGATGGACTGCATCGCCCCTTCTGGAAATGACGCCGTTGGATTTTCTCCGCTATTCTTGGTCCCCTTGCTGCCAAATCTGCTGGAGACGTTCTTGCAGACCTGGACTCTGCCGTAGACTGCTGATCTCTTGCCTCCGATGCTCCTTTTGGCCGTAGTCAAAGTTTGCAAAATGGAGTTGATAGGCCACGATATCCTCTTATTTGAGATTATGGAATTTGGATGTTTTTTGTTACGGAACTTGTTGAAAATATACCCACTTGTACACTGGCACTTGGGGAATAAGCTGGTAAACTTTTTATAGCTTGGAAAACACGTTGATTATCAAAATTGTATAAAAATATGGAGCATAAATTTCAACAAACAGTCAAGTAATTAATTTTCAATTGTTGTCTCTACGTTACTAAACAAAAACAAATCTGATTGCTATGAGACAATATTAACGGAAATTATGTTTGATAACTTAAAGTACAAAATGGAAATTAATTTGATTACATAATTCTATTTTACATTTTTCTTATAATCTAAGTTATTGTCTTTTCTTACATCTAAAATTATTTCGGTAACGCTGCGCACACACATCTTTAATTTTAACTACTGCTCTGTTTTTGCACTAATTGTAATCTTAAATGCAGTGATCTTTGATTCACCACTTCTCATTTGCTTCGTTCATGTCCTGCTGCCTGCTTCTCAAATTTCTCTTTTGCAATGTCCTGTTATTTGATTCTATCCTTCTTTACCTGTTAGATTGCTCACAAATTTTATTTTTATTGACATTTAATAAAAAACTACGCTTCTTTTAACCTGCACATAGCAAACCTTTTTGTGTCTATTAATTTCTTTCGGTTCGGCTTTCTACTATGCACAACCCTATTATTTTTATTTATTTAAAAGTTACTTTCGACCCCTGTGAAAACGAGCTCTGCCTTCTGCGTTCCTTACTCAACTACTTTATTATTTCTCGCATCCCATTATCAATGCATTTACTGTTTGAATTTTTAGTTTAACATTGCAGCTACATAAAACACCCAAACTCTGTGCTTATTGAATTGGTCCATTATGTTGCACTGCTAGCAGAGTCGAGTCGTGGGCTTAATACCATTACAATATATTATTCAATGGTTATATACAGGGTGTTTCGGAATTTCACGGCACTATTTTAGGGATGTGTTTTCCAGCA
The DNA here is from genome assembly GCA_940337035.1 of Agriotes lineatus. NCBI lineage: Eukaryota > Metazoa > Arthropoda > Insecta > Coleoptera > Elateridae > Agriotes > Agriotes lineatus. The sequence goes on from CALNHX010005434.1 coordinate 86,914, forward strand.
CGAGATAAACAAAAAAGTGCATACAAACATGGAACCTAAACGGCTTCGTTTTCAAGATACAGGATGTTGAAGTTTAAACAAATTTAATTTTTTTTCAAAAATCTGGAAAACACCTATAGGTATTTAAATGAAACTTGGTGTAGGTTAGTATTTCATAACATGGCATTGTTTGGCGAAAATAAATTTAATTTATTTTCATCCTCAGTTACCCTATTTTAGAAAAATCTGGTACGATACCGGTTTTTAGCCAATACGACAAGTTTTTTAGTTTCATCCATTGAAACTATACAAAAGATGTATCTTTTATTATTTTGATAAAATAAACTTTTTTCGAGAAAAATGGAAAAATCTGTAAGAGCAATTTCGATCATTGGATGTTAATGGAACCTAAACGGCTCGTTTTCAAAATACAGTTTAAAGAAGTTTTTGAAAAATATTATTTAATAACAAATAATTTTACAATAGCTACAAAACTTTTGGCTAAAAAACAGTGGCGTGCCAGGATTTTTCTAAAATAAGGTCGCTGAGGTCGCCCCGATGCACGCCACTGGTGTAAATAAATTAAATTTATTTTGACCTAACAATGCCATTTTATGAAATACTAACCCTCACCAAGTTTCACTAGAATACCTCGAGCCGTTTGTCAAATTTTTGAAAGAATTGTATTTTGTTCAAACTTCAACATCCTGTATCTTGAAAACGAAGCCGTTTAGGTCCCATGTTTATATGAACTTTTTTGTTTATTTCCTTCTGGAGAACACATTCCTAGAATAGTGCCATGCAATTCCGAAACACCCTGTATATGTTCTTGGATTTGAGCTGCTTCTACTATGTAACGTTTTATGTTGACTCGTACGTCTTGTTTTATTCTTCCTTGAAAAGCAAAAGCGTTTAATATTTCTGATTTTCTTGTTTATTGGCATCTGCTAATCGTTTTGTGTTTTAAACAGACCTTGGCTACTAATAATTTGAGGCCTGATTTGCAGAATGCTTGTCCATGTATTCTAATGGTTGTGAAAGATGATCTCCAACATGATGTTGTCATGATTGGTAGATCTACCTTTTTGTTTGATATTCAAGCCTCTTCATAGACCGCTGAGGTGATGGAGGACAGTGTTGATATTTTTCAGAATATTTTCAATGGAAAATATGATTTTTGGTGGCAACACTGCTCTTGATGTATTCGTTTTGTGACGTATCTCCTATTCTTGTATTAAGGTTCCCACTTTCTGAAAAGCCTGTGTTTAGTCAGCGAGTGCAGCAATATCTATGTTACATTTTAATAGTTTGTCCTCAATGATAGCCTGCGTTTAGACCATGTGCATTGCATGTGCTTACATTTAATTCGTCAGCTTCAAGTTTTCTCCTTCGTGTTATCACCATATTCTCACATGGCTCTCGCTGGAGGTACAGTACAATGTATGATCTTGCTCTACTATATTGCAGTACCTACTACAGCCCTTCCAAGAAATAATCCCACTGGTCGCCTCACATTAGTATTGGTGGTCACTGCTGTCCTCCATAATGCCTGTTGGTCCACAAGAGGTGCTTGACTTTAGTCCTTTACTGTATATTTACCGGGGTTTCTAAGAGTATTTCAGTTATCTCTGTATTTTTAGTAAATATTTCTTCTGCTAGAAGCAGTATTGCACAGTTGGTAAAACGTTAGGCTTGCATTAAGCAAGTCCTCCGTTCGAATCCCATGGTGGGAGGAATTTTTCCGCAGCTTTGGCGGTCGGTACCGAAATCGGTGAAACGATTTACAGTTGAGCACCAACGTAACTGTGCTCTACTCAGAACTACAAACCTAAGAGATAGAGTAACAAGGTCAACACATCGCCAGCACACACACACACACACACACACCTAACACAATGATTGTTACGCAAGCTCATAAGGCGCGCTCCAATTTTGTAACCCGAATCCGGAGTAAGTTGAGCATTGCACCGCCAGATGCTAGCGTACAAAGCCCCAGCCTCTACACCAGTAGGTAAAAGAGGTTACATACATACATTTCTTCTGCTGATGTCTCACCGGATACTAATGAAAAATATCTAAACATCTTTCTTTCCACTTTGAATTAAGTGATGATCTGCAAGACACGGCTTGTTTGCTTATTTTTCATCGAATGACAAATGTCGACATCCCATTCTGCAGGTAATTCATGCATTGAAAACACCATGAACCCAGCTAATGGTAATTAAGCCTATAAACGTACATTTCTTAAGCTTGTATTTTTTATCTCCTTGGCTAGATGTAGAGAAAACTGTAGCGAAAATGGCATTTTATTATTCGCTTTTTTATATGCAGACATTTTAATGTATGTTAATCTGGTCTCTCGTTATTTATTTCTTATGGTCTCATGGATGATCCAGTAAGATTGTAAACATATAGATTTTCAGAAACTTTCAAATTAAATTAATTTTCACTTCAATTTGGCAAAACAAAAGGGTGGGCTTAGATTTTGTCTGATCACATGTCTATTATTATTGGCGTGAGTACAATGCCAATGTAATATCGCTTATAGTAAAATTGAGACATTCAGCCCTTCGTTCTAGAATTGAGTAACGAGTCGCCCATATTTGGATTAGTTTAGCTAAATTGTGAACGAGTCTATGGTTAAAGTAACTCCACGTGCTTTGAAGATATTCTGTAGAAAAATAAATGTTGTCTTACTTGCTGTTGTATTCGTATGATGAGAATCAAAATATTTATTTCTCCAAGAATTGGTTTAATAATTTCTCAATCTGGTACCAATTCTATTAATATTCATTAGCAGCAGCCTTTGCGTTAATCGGTCCTTGACCAACTGATTATACGCAATTGTAAAATCCGATTAACTGTTCTAAAACAACAACACCGTAGACGTATTTTATTGATTTCCACATTCTACAAGCAGCTGCCCTTAAACTACAGTAAATAATTAGTGTTTCTTCGGATTTTCATTTTAAATTTATTTCATTTTAGATAGCTGCCGATTTCTAATTATTTATCAGATTAACACCAAATTTAAATTGATTTAGCTTTACCCCTATCTTCACATTCTAAAGACATTAATAAAATCTCCTGTTGCGAGCTAAGAGCTACACCTGCTTCTTTCCTAGCTATTTCCACAGGCTTACCGATTCTCGGCAGCATGTCGGAAATACAATGCAAACAGCTACGAGTCATTTTATGTCACAATAAGGTTGTGTTTGTTAAAAACGAGTTAACCATGAGATATTAATGTTGTTGGAGTACCGTTATCTTAACTGAGTTTTGACAGTGCTTTGCTATATAGTTGTAACTGACTTTACATCCATAACAACAATTTTTAAATTAATTTTAAACTTCTCTTTTCCACGACATATTAGTTTGTCAGCCCAACGTGAGGCTTTTGACTGCTTATATTAGTTTTTTACGAGATTGAAATATGGCTCCCAACGTGTGGCTTTAACTAATTAAGTTAGCCAATATATTTTAGAACTTTTGTAAAGGAACCCTTGGCGTGTACATTGTAGCATGTCAGCCCCCGAATTTGTCCTTGTAGTCACAATAGTTAATTTAAAAACTCTAGTATGATTCCAACAACGAGTAGTCCATTTTCCTCATAGTGGAATTGGGAAGTCCAACCAAATTATGTTTTTTGTCTTCTTCACAAGATTACTCCTTTGAAAAGTTTGACGCTCTCTGGTTTCCAGTGTTTACCGTTCACTCCAAAGTAATAGTTTCTCAGTAAATTGTCTGTATTGCAAATATAAGTTAATGCAATTAAAACACTTTTGCAACAGCTATAGAAACTCTGGAAACATCAAGATGTTCCGTCTCTTATTTACAGCAGCACTAATCGCTAGTGCCACCTGTAAGTTTTTTTATTACTTGCATTATGTAATAAAGACACTTGCGTAAACAACTATCTTTCAAAATGTAGTTCAGCTTTTTCTGTAGTTACTTAGTACTTACTAGTACTTAAATTGAGATAGGCTGTCTAGTGGATTCTTCACCAGAGATATCAAGGGTTTGTGGTCAGTTTCTACCTTAAATCTTGGCCATACAGATAAAAATGAAATCGTTGACAACCTAAAAAGGCCGCTAACAATTCTTTCTCAATTTGGCTATCTCGCTGTTGTGTTGGTTAATTTACATGATGCATATGCTATGGACTGGTGGCCTTGCATTATGGCTGCTCCCATACCAAGCTGGATAGCATCTACAGTTAGTGTTATCTCTTCTGTAGGATTGAAGTGTCTTAAGATGGGTGCTTTTGTCACTAGATCTTTTAGATTCTTGAAACATTCTTTATCAGTTTCTGTCTATATCCACTGATTTTGCTCACTGGGCAGTTGCCTCAGTATTGCAGTTCTTTCTGATGCTCTTGGAATAAATTGTGATTTTCTCAGCTTGCTCTTGATATTACCAATTTCAATCTTTCTCGATTGTTTTAGCTATGCCAGCTATGCGATTAAATATGTCCGAAATAATTCTTTGGAATACTTCTGATGCGCTGCTTAGGCCATATCCCATTCTCTGAAGACTATATCGACCAAATGGCGTTGTGAAGGTGCAAAGCTTTGAGCTCTCTTCACTTAGTGGAACTTGCATAAATGCTGATGATGCATCCAAAACCGTAAAGTATTTTGCACCCTCAAGTTGTGAAAGTAAGTAATCTATAGTAGGAATTTCATATCTTTCTCTTATAATATACTTGTTGAGTTCTCTCGGATCAATGCAGAATCGTACTGCTCTACTTGGTTTACATGGACGATTACTACAGTATGTAGGTACTCACTCTGTTGGTTCTTCTTGCTTTGCTATGATTCCTTTTCCTTCTACTCTTTCCAACTCTTCTTTCACTTTTGGCATAAGTGCTATTGGCATCTTACGAGTTGTTGCCACTTTGGGTTCAGCATTTGGCTTTAGTTTAATTTTGTTTTCAATTTACCTATTCCTTCGAATACAAACTTAGTTTGCTGGATTATATCCACTAGTTTCTCATAACTGAAATGTGTTCTTGGTATTTATTTTAATTGTAGACAAACATTGGCTCCCATTATTGCTATTGTTTTTGACGTTGTTACATGAAACTTTAATACTTCGGTTCCTGTTTTTTTTTACTTTACATTCTAACATGCAATAACCTAATATAGGAAGTTTTTGACCTGTATAGGGAGCTATTATTGAGTCTGGTTCGCTCAACTGTGGTCTTGGTGTTATTTGATTGTAAATTGTGTCGGGTAATATGTTTACATCTGATCCTGTATCGATCTTGAATTCTGCTTGCTTCTCGTTAATCCACAGGTATTCTTTAAATGAAAGTTTCCTTTTTGTTATTGCTGCAAGTCCCTTTTCCTCTACTACTTCAAATAAAGCATTTAGATAGAGTGAATCGTCCTCAATTTCCTGTGTTGGTGCTTGTTCTGCTGTGGCGCTGTTGCTGGCTGCTTTAAACTGTATTTCGCGTACAAATTTAGATTTACACACTTTAGCGTAGTGATTGGGTAGACCGCATTTCTTGGTTGATGTTCTGTACTACAGCGACTGCATTTACCTTTTGGGATATTTTGTTTGTGTGATTTTTCCACCTCACCAGTGTGCTTCCTGCGCTTTTGTTGTATGATAGCGTTTATTTCTTGGACTTGTCCTTCTGCTACAATCTTAATGTGTTGATTGCAGGTTTCCCTTGCTTTACAAACCTCAACTGCCATTTTACAGTCAAGTTTAGTTTCCCTCAGCAGTGCTTCCTGCAGTTTTTTATCATGCACCCCTAGAACAATTCGGTCTCGTATGAGGCTGTCCTTATCACTTTTAAATTCGCAGGTATCTGCTCATTTTTTCAACTCCGTTACATAGTTGCCGATACTCTCTTCCGGATTCTGCGTCCGTGTGAAGAATTTGAATCTTTCGAAAACTATATTTTTCATGGGCTCAAAGTAGGCATCGTAGTTTTGCAAAACGGTGTTATTTTTTGTTTCAGCTTTAGACATACCTAATGTGGAAAACATGTCTTGTCCCGCTTCTCCCATAATGCTGAGTAGCCGTGCAACTTTAACTTCATAATCTTTTTTGAAAAATTAACAATTGCAATTAAGCAAAATGAGCAATAATTAATGAGATACAAGCGTTGTAGCCGTGTTTACAATAAATATTCCCTCGAAGGAATTAATGGTTACCTGAAATGGGGAGAGGGCACGTGAGCACTTATTTTCAGAATAGCAGCATCAAGTTTAAGCATCCGAGCAAACAGCTCTGTAGTGGTTAATGGAGGTCAGGTAGTTAAAGTCAACAGAATCTGCCAGCACCCTGAATACAGTTCTTGGACCATTGCCGTCATCACTCTTATGTCTCCTCTATTCGTGGGCGTTGGAGCCCAGCTTATTGGTTTGGCACCAAACGGCCACGAACTAGCAGAACGAAACTTTGGCCACACTTACTGGATTTGGAGGAAATTTTTCCTGGAACCAACTGCTAGCACTTCAGCACTTCAGCACTTCCAGTCCCTAGAGTTAGAGATCAAGAATGCAAATATGCTTACGGTACCAGAAAATTCTCCGACAGCATGGTTTACATTGGGTACCTTGAAGAAATTGAAGATATTTATCAAGATGGCCTTCCTCAAACGTTTTCAAAACAGTAGCTTTATGTTTTCCAACATTGCAGGGCAATTCTGGAAGTTCTTTGGTTTATGATTGATTGCAAGTTGCGGTTGTTTCCTGGGGGTATGGGTGCGCTCTGCCCAACTATCCAAGTGTTTACGTCAATGTGGCAGCTTTAGTCGACCACATCGAAAGTTGCTATTGCTAATATTCTATGGTTTTGAAATATTGAATTATAAACGGGGCTGCGCGCGCGATTGCGCGGTCTATCCTGATGTATTTTCGTATGCGCTGCTTAACACATTTTATGTGTCACCACTGAGAAGTAGTTTTTTCCACGACCGAGAGTAGAAGTCGGTTTCTATAGCATCAAAATTGTGACAGAAGTAAAACATTTACTCTCTAGAGACTAAGGGCCGGTTGCAGAAAGCAATGTTAAGTCTGGTGTTAGCTAACATCGCGTCAAAGTGAACAAAATCGCATCAAATTTTGTTTACTAATGTATTAGTTACCATAAGCATTTGAGATTTGATTCGTTTTTGTTCACTTTGACGTCGCGTTAGCTAACACCAGACTTAACATTGCTTTCTGCAACCGGCCCTAAGTAAGACAAAAATTTCCAGAGGGAGTTTTCATTATGACTGACATAGAGTCCCTGTATATAGGTTACTAAGAGTTGGGCAAACAACGAGATACATTTTGATTGGTTTGGATCACTTTTTGCAAGGCATGTGTGATACAAGTGCCGTTTTTACATATTTTGTAACATGTTACGACCGATAGTTTCACACATGCAAATCGAAATCTTAACTAAATTGGGCGTATATTCCTAATAGTTGGTTCTAGAGATCCTAAGAATGATCAGTACTCTGAAAACTCTCCCATCAAAGACAAGTTAGCAAGGTTGGTTCCCATAACCTCTTTGTTCGACATATGTCAAGTATCTAATTTGGATCAAAAATGTATGTCAAATCAAGCTGTTTGCCCAACTCTTAGTAAACTATATACAGGATCTCTAGACTGACACAACAATTATATCAAATTCGAGGTTATCACGTTACGTTTTGAGTCAGTTTTGACACAAACTGACGCGAAACCTAACCTGCTAACATCGAATTTGACATAATTGTGAGATCTTGTCATAATGACTTACAGTGCCACCAACTTTAAAATTTACCACAGGCTACTAATTTTAAAATAATTATAACTAAAATGTCAAAATGACGTTTAAAAAAACGGGTTTTTCGTTTTAAATCTTTCTGCAACGTGAAAAAAATAGTATATACAATTCGGAGAGAATGATATTTTGCTTCAGTGCAATTTCTGACTCTCAGGCTTCGCCCTCGAGTCAGAAATTGCACCTCAGCAAAATAACGCATTTCTCTCCCTCATTGCATAATATACTATTAAATTTTGCTCATCATTTTCAAAAAGAAACGCGAATTGTTTAGGGTTTCTGTTTTAAGGTTAGAGTCCTTTTCTAAAATCGCATCGATTTAATCACAATTCCGCTCAAATAACGCTCCGCCCCTCTCCAATGGGGGCCTTCGGGGTGTCGCACCTCTCCAAGGGGGCTCTCGGGGCTCCGCACCTCTCCTAGGGGACCTTCGAGGCTCCGCCCCTCTCCAAGAGGGCTCTCGGGGCTCCGGACCCCTCCAAGGGGGCTCACGGGACTCCGCCCCTTTCCAAGGGGGCTCCGAGGTTTCACTCCTCTCCAAGGGGGCTCACGGGGCTCCGCCCCTCTCCAAAGGGGCCTTCGGGGTTCCGCCCGTCTCCAAGGGAACTCTCGGGACTCCGCCCCTCTTCTAGGGGGTCTTCGGGGCTCCGCCCCTTTTCAAGGGGGCTCTTGGGGCTCCGCCCCTCTCCAAGAGGGCTCACGGGGCTCCGTCCCTGTCCAAGGGGCTCCGGGGCTTCGCCCCTCTCCAAGGGAGCTCTCGGGGCTCCGCCCGTCTCCAATGGGGCTACGGGGCTCGCCTTTCTCAAATGGGGCTGCCGGGGCTCCGCCCCTCTCCAAGGGGGCCCTCGGGGATCCGCCCCTCTCCAGGGGGGCTGCCGGGGCTCCGTTCCTCTCTAATGGGGCCCTCGGGGATCCGCCCCTCTCCAAAGGCCATCAGAGCTCCGCCCCTCTCCACGGGTGCCCTCGGGGATCCGCCCCTCTCCAAGGGGGACATCGGGGCTCTGCCCCCGTCACGAAATCGGAGCGACGGCGAAATGCAAACGAACGCAAATGGGGGTCATCGCGTTTGCAATTGTCGTGACGGACACACACGTTTGGATCGTTCTCCTTTATTTATATGATTGTTACTTAAATCTACTATAGTCATTTTGGTGCTACTTATATCTAGTTAATGCGACCATCAAACAATGAAGCTAAATTTACCAACTGACGTTGTATTTTGTAAATAGCTTGCTATATCAATACACTAGATGTACACAAAATCGCACCGCATTTGTTATTTTATGGTATTCGTTTAACACTTCCCACGATTGTCTTTTATTTTCACCATTTTGCACGCTGGCCTATCCCATGTTCCTTTGAGAGGGCTAGTATTATTTCCCATATGGTTCTATCTTGGCCATCTTCATCAAGTGCCCATACAATATCAGTGGACTTTTTTCTATATTTCTCTCTGGCGCAGTTACTTTCCATTCCCCTTTTATATTTTTATTTCTAACCCTTCTTGTAACTCCACAATTTGGATTTTATTCTTTAATTTTTTTAACATTTTAGATGACGAGCAGTTTCAAAGATTACGACTGGCGTATATAAAGTTTTAAACATTTTTAGCTTTTTGTTCATCTTATTGATGATATAATTCTTCCAGAAGTAAAACACTTTCTCATCTGAAATTACTGTTTCATTAATGAATTTTTGTAAATCTTACTTACTGCCCTTGCATTTAAATTTTCGTACTTGTATTTATGTATGTATTGCCGGTAACCCCATTTTATCTTGCGGTCTAGATGCTGGTGCTTTACAGGCTTGCGTGTAGCGGTACAATGCTCAACTTGGTCCCGGATTCGGGTTACAAAGTTGAAAGGCGCCTTTTGTGCTTACGCAGCAACCATTGTGTGGGGTGTGTCTTAGTGATGTGTTGACCTTGTTACTCTATTTCTTAGGTCTGTGGTTCTTAGTAGAGCACAGTTAATTTGGTGCCCAACTGTAAAAGGTTTCACCGAACCCGATACCAATCACCAAGATTACAGAAAAATTTCGGCCTTCGCGAGATTCGAACCGAGGAGTCGCTTAATCCCAGCGCTTTCCTAACTGCGCTACCCGGCTTCTACTATTTTTGCACTTATTTTAGAGGAAAATCTATAGTTGTGGAGACTGTATCCTCTCCTGAAACTGCTTTGTGACTCCATTAATTGTGCTTCGATAGTTTTTCTTAGCCTTCCAACTAGGTTTTTCAACTTTTGCAGCAAACAATTATGTTTCTGTATTTCTAGCAATATTTGCTATTTCTTTTTAAAATATTGGAATTTTTACACTAGGCATACTGATCTAACGATTAAACCATAACCACTTCTTTTATTTAAATATTTTTAAAATATAACGTTATATGAGTGTATTAGAAAGCATTCTTATATTTTTCGTATCAAAATTGTGTTTAACTTTATCAAAAGCCTTGTTTATTGAACTCACCTAGTCCTGTTGCTGGACCTTAATATTTTCTTCGAATTTTAAATATTTTTGTCATAATTACTTTAAGAAATACTTTCCAAATATTGTTCAACAGAGTAATGCTATAGTGGTGTTTAGATTGCTGAGCATTTACTTTTTTCGGAATTGCGAGAAATATTAGGAATGGTTAATATTTTGGTATTCGGCCAGTTTTGTAAAATAAAGGTATTTAAGAAGGTGGTTCAGAGGCACGAGCCTGTAGTTTTGAGCTAAAAAATTTGAGTTCAAATGACATTAACTCCAACGGCCATAAAAATCTTGTGTCTACTCACTGCGATTCTCCAATCCAGCTGGGGGTTAATCTCTACACTTCTTCAAAGATGAGATGCCGATTTCCCTGTAGTGGGGCTGTTAACAACAAGAATGGCAACATCTAAAGATGCTATTGAGCGATTGGAATGCATAATTTTTATAATTTGCTTAATTCGTCCTTTTAAGCGACAACCCTCTATGGAAATGTTCGCTTTGTTTGATCACTATAAATTTTCTTGTAGATATAATGCTATAATATTTTTTTAACTTGAGTGAATGCTATTCTGTAGTTACTTCAGTAATCAACATTTTCATATTTTTAAGACAAGGCTAAATACGCTTTTCCCGCTTATTCTTAGCTGTTATATCTGAGCAGATATTTTGGTATTTAGTAAACGTTCTGCATTAAGTCAGATAAATAAATACTCAGATGTACAAATTACTACTCCATTGACTGTCTCTACGGATGTTATCCTGAAACTACTACAAACATCATAAAATGCTGAAATTGGAGACCCGTTAGTCTGTATAGCATGATTAACCAATACATTTAACACATTATTAACTACCTAAGTAGATACAATCGAAACTCAAATGAGAGCAATGATGATTCGGACGTAATAGATGATGAGTGAACCACATGGACACGTCAGGTATCGAACAATCTATGTAAAAAAAATGCTTCCTGTCAAATTTAAATTACAATAATTTAACATCATTTTCCTCTAAGCTTGACCGTTTTCTAGTTTTTTTCTATATTTTTGATAAATATAGGGACGATGACTTCAGTGTTGGTATAAAGATCTATTAATAAAATACTCATAGTAATACTCATTATAGCGGTAGTTTTCCTTAAACCAGAACATCAACTTTGCCGTATTCCTTATAGCTATAAAAATTCTCATAATTTGTAACTACATTCTTGTAGCAAATAAAAAGGAAGAGAAAAAGAAGTGTTTTGAAGTTTTGTATTTTTATATTTTACGTTTTTCACTGTGTCTGTATCATATTTCGGTTCTATTACTTTGGTATCATTCTGATAATTAATGTTGATAACAACACTTTGAAAAAGAGCTATTATTAAATTAAGTGGAACAATTTTTTTTATGAAACCCTATTATTTCCAGATCGGTATCGTACTCAAGTAGCTTATTTATACTGCCATTAAACTTTGCTTGGCAAATTTCTTGTACTTGATGCAGTATATCTTACGTCGCGTCTAATTATTATCTCAAACTTTGATGGTTATAAAAGGGCTCATCTACAAAGGCAACGTCAGTCAGCAAAATGTTCCGTTTGATATTAGTATCCGCTCTCGTTGCAGTTGTTTTGGGTAAGCTTAACATACCTTTTTCACTTTAGCTGCAATTTGAATACGTTCATTTCAATAAAAAAATGATTGCTATAATGCTTCCAAATTTCGAAGCCGTGTCAGTTTCAAAAGTATTTCTTCATATCCAATAAAATAAATCTATGTTAATTGCAGGTAGCCCAAAAATGCATCCTCGTGTACCCATCCTGGATGGAAAGATCGTAGGAGGCAGCAATGTCAACATCGAAGACGTCACCTACCAACTGGCGCTCCAATACTACGGCACCCACATCTGCGGTGGTTCTGTCATTTCAAAAACTACGGCTATGACAGCTGCTCACTGTAATGATGGGTAAGTCTCGTTAATACCATCAGCTGTAATGGATTTTCACGTTGCTCTGGTAATTATAGATCATCAGCTTCTTCCCTGAGCGTCCGTGCATCCAGCGCCATCCGCTGAAGCGGCGCTCAAGTAGTCAGCGTCAGCAGCATCAGCCAACACCCTAACTACGACTCCTGGAACATTGACAACGATGTGTCCGTTCTCGTTCTGTGTTCCCTCAGCACCGTTGGATCAGGCTCCCAATCTGTAACTCTAGCTGCCGCTGGCTCTGATGTTGCCGAAGGAGCATCTGAAACTGTTACCGGATAGGGTGCGACCAGAGAAGGAGGCAGTCTTCCAAGTCAATTGCAAGGAGTCCAAGTTCCAAGAGTTACCGACGCCAACTGCAAAGACTTATGGATCCAGCTCCATCACTGCGCAGATGATCTGCTTCGGTATTACTGCCGGAGGCAAAGACTCCTGCCAGGTACTTTTAAAACCTTGACCAGAATGGTCAATACGAAACCATGTAATTACTAACACTTTTCTTGTGTAGTGTGATTCCAGAGGCAGCACCGGATTTCCGCCTAGGCCTACAAGGCCCCGGCCTAGGGGCCCAACCAGCCTAGGGGCCCCGGTGGCGGAATCTTTACATAAGCTCAGAAGCCTGGCTTGCCTTATTAAAAAGGTTTATCGAAAATATTAACTTGAAAATTTTGAAACGATATTATTCGAGCTATTTAAAGGTTGGTGGTATTTTTTTTGCGAATGATGAAGTTATGGAGTTATCGTCACTGAAGCTATACAAATACTTATCGGAAAAAGTTTTTTTGGACATTTATTCAAACGTAGGAATTGCGCTCCGAATGCTGTTGTGTCCACCAGTGTCAAACTGCTCAGCAGAACGGTCGTTTTCAGCGCTAAATAGAGTAAAGAATTACTTAAGATCTAACATAGGAGAGAACAGGCTCAGTTCACTCTCTGTAATGTACATATAGTCAGAAATAATGCAGTCAGTTGACTATGATGACGTCATTCGTTCTTTTGCACAGAAGAAAGTTCGTCGTATGATTCTATAAATTTTATAGAATAGCGTAACTATAGGAACATAGACTGTACTATTCTGATGTTTATTAAAGTCATTAAAGTCGATTAAACATTATATGTTCTGTACTAGTGCATTTAATTTGCTAAGTTTCCAAAATAGCTTCGAGATGGCGGGGGGGGGGGGGGCAAATGTCAAGTGGGTCCTGGGTCTCTAAGTCCGGGCATGTCTGGAGGTCCTACTGTTATTGACGCAGCTAGGACCCAAATTGGAGTAAGTAGTTTCGTGGGGTTATGGATGCGCCCGACCTAACTACCCTGGTATATACTCCAAAGTTACAGCCCTTAGCAGCCACATCGGCAGCTGCTAAGCTACTCTTGTGTGATTATGTTATATTATTCAATACAGTTAAGTAAATACCATTATAATGGTTTTTATTGTTATTTGCTGTTCCTGTAGTCCAAGCACCTACTGCTTCAAAGCGATAGCTTATTGTGCCGTTTAGTGCAATAGGAATGAATTTCGTAGCAGCATGTAGAACAAATTGCTGCAATTTTTGAGATCGCAATAATACATTGAATTAAGGAGTTTATAGCAGAATAAAGTTAATAATAAACTTCATCATCGGGTACTTACCAGGTTATATGCTGTACTGTGTGATACAGTTAATATTGTTACCCTGCATTACTTACGATTACTTATGCTGTTTTTAGAATAGCTTTGTCGTTATTCAAAACAAATTAAAATTAGAGTACGCTTGGCATTACATGCAACTAAAACAAAAACTGAAAAAAAGATGTTACGGTGTACTTCCGCGTTACTTGAATTGTTATTATTTTCTGGTTTCCGAACGCACGCAGTTAGTCTTATTATTATGCGAACGTACTTGGCTTGCGCCAGAGATCGTGTCGAACGACGACTCGTTCTTCTGCTGCCAGAACGCACTTCGAAAAGTCGTGTTTCGAAACCCATGCCAAGGCTAAATTTATAATTCTGCACATGGCAGAATTAATCGTCGTAAACGTTAATTTACGGATCTATCAGTCTGGTTTGATACTTATTTCGTGGGGACAACTAGTCGCTCACTTATAAAACCATTGTAATATGGGATTTGATGATTCAATAAACGGAGTAACGCAGTTGTAAGGTTATCGGCGCTTCCATTATAGAAGATAGGCATCGTCAGATTTGCTCTAGTTTAGTTCTCTAATCCGTGTTATATTTGTCTTTAATTAGCGCTCCTAGTGAAGCCACCAAATTTTGGGCTACATTTAATGGGATTCAACATGCACGCCATTGAAATCGCACACCTGTTGGTTTGCTGAATCGCACAGGTCATTGTGAGCAGGGACGAGACCACATTCTCAAGAGAGCGGCACACTATCGACCAATGACGCTATTACATCTTTACTAACTTACTGGGGAATCTCCGAACCATTGTAATCCAGACGGGAAGACGAGATCTAGCATTTGTTTTTCTTACATGTTAATAGAGCAATTTTCCATACTGCAAGCGATGAGGTACTCGTTTCGTTCGCAAATGGTAGATGTAAATACGATTTGATTTTACAAGCGGTGGCAGAGTTTGCCAAGAGGAGCTTCGAGGTAAGCATATCATTTGACTAATGTATGAATGATTGAATGAACGCAGCGTGAACTGCTAGTCGTAATATGATTACACTCTACGTTATATAAAATTCCGGTGTATTGCCATTTGATCTATATTTACTGTTTGTGTAACTTACTCGCTATGCAATTGTTTGAAATATTGCTTTGCTTAAATTGTTGTCCTTAGGGTCATTTTACAGTATTGCTGTTCGCGACTTTAATGTTCGGGTTGATATCCTTCATTCTGTAAAACATACTTTGCATTTACGGAAATTTTTGCATGTAAATTTAATATTTTAATATGTGAGTCATGTGCATGATTTATTAAGAATCTTGTTGTCTCTATTTAAGTAATACGAAATAAACCAAATATACTGACCGTTTTTAATGTTATATTATTGGTTGTGCTCTTGAAACAACGTTACAGGTGATAATAATTTTAGTTCGCCACAGCAAGATAAATAGCAGCAGTTAGGTTATATTGCAACGCATCCCGTGCGATTCCAGTTATAAGGTTTGATATTCTGGATCGTGGTAAATTATGTTTCTTTGGGGCATTGTCAAACCTGGCGCCTAAGAATTAGACCTTTTTGCATATTAGTGGTTTGTTTAATTGTAATAAGTTGAATCCACCCACTCTCCGATTAAATTGAGTTGGCCATTGAAATTTCACTTAGGGATACATTGGTTGTTTGGGCAATAACCGTCGTGCTGTTGTGCACACTTGATATTTATCCAAAACCCCTTTTGTTACTGGGTGTTCAAAATTTAATGCCGATACTAAATATTTGGTATCAAAGGCAATTCGGGTAGCTCCTCCAAGAGCAGCTGTGTTTGGCAAGTTCCCCCAAAATAATAATTTTTTATGTTCTATTAAATATCCAAGTTAATTAGAAATTATGTTTTACTGCGAGAGTGTGTCCTGGGTTATTTGTGAAAGTTTTCCCTGCGATTGTGTTTCCACCAGGTAGATACGAGGCATCAATTTGGTTCTGTGCAAGCCAGAGTATTTCGAAGTAATTTTACGAAGGTCCAGCCAGTTTTCTAAGTGCGTGTACAAGTGTATAAGCAAGCAGTGTAGGTGTGGTGCAGCAGAGCCTTAGAATAAGACCACCAGCTTCATTAAAAGCGATCCAAAAGATCATCGAGGTTGCAGCCGACAAAATGCGTACAAATAAATGTTTAATCAGACTTTAGATATTTAACAATAGCAAATTACTAGTAATTAACACGACCTAACCCTGTAGATAGAGTCATTTATTTAATTATAAATAAGTAGTATAAACAAATATTAACCGCGCACCTTACAATATTAAAAAAAAATAGAGTCAATTATAAGAGGGGACCGAGAAAAATTTTGCCTTTCTTAAAGATTTTTTTAAATTTTGAGACGTTTTATACAATTGTAACCTTTTCTATATAATCTCCTTGCAAATCCTCACATTTCTGCCACCGATGCTTCAACTTTAAAATCCCGTCTTTATAGAAGTCTGTCTGCATTTTGCTCCTCCAGTCACTGGAAAACTGCACTTTTCACACTTTCATCATCTTTAAAATGCGTTGCACGTAAATAACTCTTTACGTTCCTAAATAAATGGTAATCAGAGGGTGCCAAATCAGGTGAATATGCTGGATGTGACAAAATTTGGAAACCCAATTCGGCAGCTTTTGAAGTTGCTGCAACGCAGGACACCGTGACTAAGCATTCCCCTGCGTTTCAGTTTAATATTTTCCCTCAATTTACTTAAAAGAGACGCGCAATAGTCTCCAGTAATCGTATGTCCTTTTTTAAAAAAATCTATGAGTATAACACCTATTGAATCCCAAAAAACTGAAAGCATCATCTTCCCGGCCGATGGCTTGACTCGAAACTTTTTTGGGGGCGGCGAATTACTGTGCCGCCACTGCATGCTGGATTGTTTTGTCTCAAGATCAAAGTGATGAACCCAGCTTTCGTCCATTGTAACGATTTTGTCAAAAAAATTATCTGGGTCAGCTTCAGAATAATTTAAAAGTTGACGACAAATGTCGACTCGATCCTGCTTTTGAAAAGGTGTCAGCATGCGTCGCACCCACCTGGCAGATACCTTATTCAGGTGTAACTGATCGTGTAAAATAGATCTTACCGACCAATCGCTAATCTTTGTACTTCTTACTCTCTCATCCACCGTAATTCTTCTCTCCTCCATAACTAATTTTTCCACTTTTGCCACCATTTCTTCATTTTGTGCAAACTAGTTATGGTATCTCATACTGATCCAGTATCATTCTCGAGACACCTGCAGACAAACTTTGAGAAGATTCAGCACTGGCAAAAGGAATGGAGCATCAATGCCAATTAATTACACTCTACCCATGTGACCTTCACCTCAATATAGGAACATGCCCACCTGTAACACTTAGCAACTGCAAACTCCCGCAGACTGCAGATGCCAAATATCTCAGCATGCGTTTAGTCCGACGCTTTTCGCGGAAAAACACAGTTTTACTAAGCATAAGCTAGAACTCAAATTTAGCCGAATGTACTGATTCATTGGCCGAAAACCAAAACTATCCTTAGACAACAAGGTGCTATTATATAAGACTCCAACATTGCTTTCAGTGGCAACAGTTTGTGATGTTAATAAAAATAACCCTATATGTCAATTTATTTAACTTGTCATGTAGAAAGGTTGCATAACGAAAAGGCGCAAAAGCTTCCATGAATTAAATTTATGACGTTACAAATGTTTAGGTATAAAAACCATCAAGTAAACGTCTCTTGTTGGATCCAAGCCTTAAACAACTCGAACATTCTGGCGATATAAAATTTCAGTAGCCATTTTTTCGTAGATTCCTAATTTCAATAAATACTATTTAAAACTTTAGCAACACATCGTGATTCTATGTACTTATTACTTGTCTCCATTTCTTCTATTCTGGGCATCCTTAGTCAATGTACGCATTGTCTTTCCGGTTATTTTAATGATCTGATTCATTCAGCATGTTGGGAAGCGTCTTCGTGGTCTTTTCTAATATGATCAGTTTCTCGATGTTATTTGAATTTCTTCTCATAATATGGCCAAGGTATTTACAATACACATAGTTATATTAGACTAGAAAGTCTTGATTCGAAGTTCGTTCGAGATGGAGTTATAAGTGCAATGTTTAGTCCAAGTTAGACTCGGCAGCATATTATTTCTGTGGCATCGATCTTCTTTCGTTCGCCGTGTCTTAGTGTCCAGTATTCGCATCCTTATGTTAATATCAACAACACTAAGCAATTTAATAAATGTATTTTAAGTTTTGTTAATTGCTAGTTCCTGAGCAGAAATGGGGGGGGGGGGGGTTGTCCGCAAGCGCCACTGGTTCGAGACGGTTCAAACCGGAAAACCTGCCGGTGTCCGTGTAAGTTCCTAAACCACTTAGCTGTTTCATAAAAATAATAAAGAACAGAAAACACCATAGCTTGAAATAACCTACTTATTTATTTACAGTATGTATACATACAAACTCTGCACCATACTCGAAAGAGCCAAAACAAATCTATGATAGTGTCGTGTGGTCGAAGTATCGAAGGCTACCACAGGAATTGAGGGTGCTCAGAACTGCGTAGGCGTTAGTCCTCCAGGTGCTTCAGCAAGCGACATCAATGCCACAGAGAGAGCACTTGCAGAATTGGGTACGAGTAAGACGAAAGAAAAAACGAGGCCTAAAATACAATATTCGAATTCGCTGTTTACACGTAACTACAAAGAACATACCAGAGTTGCAAGGTAACCTCTAGTGAGTAATCTTGCAGAAATATATTATTATCCCAGTATAACTGGCTTTATTCTAGCAATTTCACACAGCTGAGGCTAAGGCTGATCAACATAATTCACCAATAATCTTGGAATGACTTTATTCACATGAAGTGAAAATTCCAAACCACATGCAGCCCCAGTAGGAATAATCTTACCAATTCAGTGCCATACAATGGCCCCCGGAAATCGTACTCTCAATATATTTTGAAAACTATTATAATCCTCTAAAATTCAAGTTTTTTCAAAATCATCCCAAAAATGAGAAATGAGTATGCAAACAAATATACACTTAGGAACTATAGGCCACACTCGAAACATCTAAACTGCATCTGTATATATTTAAACCAAAAATTATACGTAACAATTCCTGACTGCATCTAAATGATAAATTACACGTAACTGTTTTTGGATATATGCTTGTCTTTCCAAAGTGTTTCTCTCAATTTCTTCCACGTTGCTTGTATTGGTGATTAAGGATCTCAGGTATACGTATCCGTCTATCACTTTAATTCTCCCTATCTGCCTTATATGTAGGCTGTTATCTGTTCGGTTGTCCATCATTATTTTTGCCAGTGAGGTGTTTGGTTTTATACCTAACGTTTTGCTTGTATTTTCTAGTTGTCCTACCAGACTCAAAATGTTCTCTTCATTGCATGCTAGCACTGCAGTGTCATCAGCAAATCGTATTTTTTATGAATTATAAGTACATACACCAAAGAGCCATCATCCAATGGTAAGAGCGACTATTAAAATACGGACTAGTGACAGACGATATAAAATGATAAGGAAGAACAGAACTAAAGAATGGGCATAACCAGAAAATAACAAAGATTTTGAAAATTATATTAGCACAACGCTACAGGAAACTAGCAACAAGAAACATTAGACAAGTTGAACAATAGAATAATAGATACAATAACGGAAGCACAAGGAAAATTCTGTCCAATAAGTATAAAACCACAAACACTTAGTACAGAATCGAAAGTGAAAATGAAAAAAAATTAAAAACTTTAAACGCGACAAAAATACTAAGAAAATAAGAAAATTAAACAAGAAAATTTCTAAGTGCAAAATAATACACACTATTGAAGAAAATAAAAGTATGAAAATAATGAAAGAACATTTTTTAACAGAAAAAAGGCAATCATCAAACTAAAGAATAAAACCGGTAAGATCACAAACAACAAAGACGAGCTACTACGTGTAGTGAAACCATTTTACGACACCTTATACAACCGCTTTGCAACCAACAGAATATCTCCAATGAAAAGTTAAAGATAAAAAACTGGAGGATATTTCTGACATCTTTACAGATGAAATTGATAATGTTCTCAAGGAGATGAAAACTAATGAAGCTTTGCTCAACCATCTGTACAAATCATACTATGTATACCCGGCTAATAACATATAGATTGGAAGCCAGACTAAACTTTTTTCAAGGCGGTCTCAGCTCTTAATATGGTACAAATGGTCATTCTTGGTTCTGGTATTTTTTGACTTCCGAAAAGCATTTGATACAGTAGAGCTGCCTTCAATTCTAAGGGTGTTGCAAGAGTGTAGAATCGACTATAAATACTGCAAC
>CALNHX010005435.1:0-107060 GCA_940337035.1 Agriotes lineatus
TATTTATTTCGGTAGTAAAATCTAGGGTGTTCTATTGAAAAAAAAAGATAGAAGATACTGAAATAAACCGTTTTTATGGAACATTAGTATTTTTGTATCCTAAATGACGACCGCCTAAATATTCAGTGAACAAATATTCTAAAGTGGGGAAAATGTGACGTTTTAAATGAAAGCTTGATGTTGACAAAAAAATACTAGAACGTTCATAAGTTGGAAACGATAATAGTAATTTATTATACAAGACGATAAATTTTAATTTTATCCACGAGTGAATCGTTTAACGTCGAGGCGAAGTCGAGACGTTAATGAGTCAAGAGTAATAACTTTATCGTCGTGTATAATAAATTTTTTTTTCTATAGCAAGAACTTTAGCAATTTCAAAAGAAAATAAGGTAAGTCAATCACATTTTAAAATCTCAGTAGCTAGATTGGGTTTTTAGGATAAATTAAAAAAATAAAGTACTTTATCTACCCTTGATGTTAAAGTGCTACTTTATCTACTCTAGTATTACTTTATCCACTCCTAATTTTAAAATGTGCGTCTTTCAATCTCATTATGAAACCTTTTATCGGAAAATAACTGAAAGCGTAATCAAAGACCGGCGTACTAAATGGACACACTGTATAGAATTGTGAGACTGTATAAATTTCCAACGAATCTGTTAAATATAACTCCAGGTAGGCTTTATAGATAATGTTTACAATAATAATATGGGTTTATTTTTTTGAGCCCAATATATTTTATAGTAGAACATAAAAGAATAATATGTACCTAGGTATAAAAACAACAGAGGGCGAGGTTCAGATGGTCAAGTAAATTGTTGCCTGCGCTGTCACCTAAACCTTTATAAGTTGTAGTAGGTAAATATTGTATGATCAAAAATTATTTTCATCTAGTATGACTATGGAATAGTTCCTACTTTATGAATTCAACTATGTTTATACTTAAATGTCAAACGAACTACGCATAGAGCAGTGTTTAAGTATGGAAGAACCTCCAAGGCCTAAGTAAAAATATCGTGACACTGCTCAACGGTTGCAAAGAGTAGTAGGTACATATCATAACCCGGATATGAATATTTTCGATTACTTACGTGAAATACCGCATAACACCACGTTCTAAACATAGACTGAATTGACTAAACGTATAAAAATAAAAAAATGTATCGAAATAAGAAACCTAGAAAAATGTATAAAACTAAAAAAATGTATAAAAATAAAAAAAACTAGAAAAATGTATAAAAATAAGAAAAGGGAGACTAGTAAGCCGACCTCCACCTGGTGTTTCCTGGGTAACAGGCTTTTTTCAAGTATTAAATTTTTCGGCGGTGAATTGCTGGCGGTAAATTGCTGGCGGTGAATTATTGGCGGTGAATTGCTGAGCCGGTGAACTGCTGAGGCGGTGAATTGCTGACGATGAACTACCGGCGATGAATTGCTGGCGGTGAATTTTCCGGACACCCTATGAAACCACTGAGAGATGGACAATGTCTGTTTATACCACTCGTAATGCATAAAAACCCTATACAGGCCAGGTATTAATAAGTGAAAACACCATGGTGTTATTGTTTTGGTGTTTTCAATTTTGAGCCGTCATGTCAGCTCTCGATGTCATGCTCTTTCCAACAAGCCTTTGGCTCATGTTGTTGCTAAGTAACCCGTTTCGTTAGAAAGCAAAAGTATTTTTGATAATTCTGTCATCTTGTGGTATTATTACTGATATTTAAACTCGTGTAGAAAATCCCATAAGCTGTGATATAACTGTCACTTTGATTTTTAAATTGGATAAAATATGTTTACCTTTATACTCAACATTTGGATTTTCCCTATATTAAAATTGGATTTTTAAGCATAAATTTGATTCCAGTCGGTAAATTTACTCGACAAGCTGCCAGATAAAACGATTCAATGAAAGAAAATCAGTGCACTGCCAGATTTGGATGGTTTTTGTGCTATATTTGCTGTTGCTAATATGAGCTAAAAGGTGCGGTTTATAATCCAAGCTTCAATACATACGGAAGTTTAAGAGAGAAACTTCAATGCTGATAGTATGCAGCAAGAGGATAACTTTCAATACGGTTCGATTCTGAAAGTTACGAGTTCAATCACTAGTCAGTCAGGTCAGTGACATTTTTCAGTTTTTGACATTTAGTAGAGTAGTTTGACTTGGACATAATTCGTAATTCGTCAGGTTTATGGCTTATATGGTGCCTATAGTAGAAAGATGATATAGAATTTTTCAGAATGTTTACGTAGCTATACTCCTCATTGGTGGAATTTTGTATATAGATAATTTGGGTTAAATTGGCTTATCTTGAATTCTAGTATGCGTGATTTATTTTTTCCCATCTTTGATTTAAAGATACTATGTGAATGTCAGGTCAATTTACATTTATTTAAATGGAACTAGCTGACTGCTTTACGTAACCTTAATGGTATATGTCTCAGTGAGGTTTGAGGAATATTGTATTGTATGCTGTATACCCATGTGGCTGAGTAAAATGAGAGTCTTTTTGCATTCTAGCAGCTTATCCGAATGACAATTTAAATATTTATTTGACATATTGACGTACACGTCAAATAGTTATATTAAGCAAAGCAGGATTCATATTGTTGGCTGAGCTATTTGGAATAATTTAATTAAATGTAGTTTACAAAAGTTTAAACTATATATGGTCAAATATATGTAAAAGTCCAAGATAAGGAGGGCCAGTATGGGGATCTCGGTAATTGTAAGAGATACAAATTTGGTTAAATGGGAAGAAAGTTGCGCAATTAAAGGACTAAAAAAATGACGTTTAAAAATTCTTGATATGATTTTTCGTTTTTGAATTATCTCAAAAAACCCGAATTTTTGGATTTTCCTTTTTATTTTTTTTCTGGCGATAATATTAAAGTTAGAGCGAAACTAATTAAACTTCTTTATAGCAACTTTTAGTGGACTTAATGATTACGTTATCAATTTTTTTATCCGACTTTTCGTCTTCGAGAAACCATCATCAACTTCATTTTTTTAAATACGGTCCTGGTTTTTTTATGCCAAATTTGCAAAGCCCTTGTTACTCTGAATTCAACAATGTACCACATATTATGGTTTAATTATGTTTCGAGCTTTTTTCTGATCATCATCAGAAAATTTTTTAGATACGGACCTGCATTTCTCATAATTTTGTAAAAATAAGGTCATACAGTAAGTTAGGCCTTTTTACATGCCATTAAAATATTAAAAAATGCACATCATAATGTCATAATTCTGATACATTAATTTAATAACCAACCAATAACTATTAACAATAAACAAAAAAGAAATGAACAAAAGATGGACAGAAAGAATAACAAAACGAACATCGAAACCATTTAATAGGTATTAAATTTACAGAAGGTATTCAAAAAGGTTGCCATCATTCTCTATGCATAAATAACATCGAACTGTAGAATCTAAAACATTAATCAGCAATACTGGCGTTATACTTTGAAAGGCTTCAAGAACCAATCTTCTAAGTTCTTCTTCTATTTCAAGATGTTAAATAACTGTTACATTGTTTCAAGGCTCATTTTCTCATTCTTTCTGTCTATCTTTTGTTCATTTCTGTTTTTTTATTATTAATAGTTATTGGTTGGTTATTAAATTAATGTATCAGAATTATGACATTATGATGTGCATTTTTTAATATTTTAACGGCATGTAAAAAGGCCTAACTTACTGTATGAACTTATTTTTACAAAATTATGAGAAATGCAGGTCCGTATCTAAAATATTTTCTGATGATGATTAGAAAAAAGCTCGAAACGTAATTAAACCATAATATGTGGCACATTGTTGAATTTAGAGTAACAAGGGCTTTGCAAATTTGGCATCAAAAAACCAGGACCGTATTTAAAAAAATGAAGTTAATGATGGTTTCTCGAAGACGAAACGTCGCATAAAAAAATTGATAACGTAATCATTAAGTCCACTAATAGTTGCTATAAAGAAGTTTAATCAGTTTCGCTCTAACTTTAATATTAATGCCAGAAAAAAATAAAAAAGAAAATCCAAAAATTCGGTTTTTTGAGATAATTCAAAAACGAAAAATCATATCAAGAATTTCTAAACGTCATTTTTTTAGTCCTTTAATTGCGCAACTTTCTTCCCATTTAACCAAATTTGTATCTCTTACCATTACCGAGATCCCCATACTGGCCCTCCTTATCTTGGACAGACTGTATATAACAGTCCCATATGTAACAAATGCAGTTCTACTAATTTTTGTGTGACATATGTCCATACTCGCGAGTAAGTACCATATATAAAACGTATGCACGAATTTTGTACATTTTGTATTCGGTATTCGTTAACAGTATCAATACAATTAGTGTATATCGGTGAACAATAGGGGAAACAACACAAAACCAGCGACTCGTATAACATAGTCCTAGTTTTAGTATTAAATAGTTGTCTTGATAGAAAAAGTTTTTTTTTAAATTGAATATGCTTGACTGATGTATTTTGTTATCTGGTCACGCTATCGAAAACTATTGTCAAATTGTCAAGCCTAAATTCTTAGAAGTATTTTTATGAAGCAATAAAACAAGTAGTCTTCTCCACGAATATTTATTGTGAAAAATTGGGTGGCAACATGTTTCAAAACCAAACTGGTTTCATCATCAGGCCATAATAATCATCTACAGAGGCATATGGTTAAAAATGATCTACATAATAAAGGAAATCACTTACTGCTATTAGTAATTGAAGCACATATCAAAGTGTGACAGGCATACTAACTAGATTCAATGGCAATGAAATTATAAGAGTAGGTTAAAAAAAAGACAAACAGAAGACAAAATAAGGCTCGGAAACAGCAAGAAAATTACCAAATCATTTTATATTCAAGAAAATTTAATTAGTATCAAAATCTGTGACTTCACTGAGTCTGAATTCATTATTATGGACATAATTTCAAAAATTTCGAGTAAATTTAACAAAATACCTTTATTAGCTATATGCACAATTTTTTAATATTTATTAGGATCAAAACTGTGGTTAGACTGCAAAATGTGATGAGTAAAAGCAGTTTTATTGGGTTGCTCGATTTAATATTGTGGTTTCTGATACAAGCGGAATGTTCTTTAATTCTTTTTCTGAACGTACGTCCAGTTTGATCAATATAAAAAAACATTCAAGACGGTACACACCAGATCGTTCTATTAAAGGGATGGGATCTTTATTGAAGACGACCAATTTCTGAAGGGAATTGGTAGTAGAAAAGGAAATTTGAAAACTATATTTGCTTAAAATGTTTTTATGGACAAAAAAATTGTACCATAATAAGGAATTGAATGAAAAATCTTATTTTCTGAATTATTAATAGGCTTTAAATTTATTGAAAATGTTATAGGGAGTTTATGAAAAATAGGTAAAATTAGTTGGAGAGGATAACCGTTTTTAATAGCAATAAATTTAATGTTGTTAAATTCAATATTGAATTTTTCTGTTGGCAAAGGAATATAGAGTAAACGTCTAAATAAAAATTGAAAATTGGCAACCTTATGGGATAAGGGATGAAAGGACGAATAATGGATAGTATGGTCTGGGCTTCCTATAAATACTAAAATTAAGAGATTTAACATTGGAACTATAATTTTTGTAATCAAAATATCAAGAAAAGGTAAAGAGCTGTTGTGTTCAGTTTCAAAAGTGAATTTAATATTGTGGTGTACTGAGTTAAGCCAGGTAATATGATCATTAATGTTGGGGTTATTAGAATTGAGAATAATCAGGATATCATCTACGTATCTACCCCAATAATGAGTGAAGGGAGCTACATTAAAAATTTTGTTTTCCAAGTTATGCATGAAAATCTCTGCTAACAGAGGTGATAGGTTAGATCCCATGGCTAAACCAGACTTTGGTTTAAAAAAGAAAGAATTAAATTTGAAGAAAATTTGTGACAAAGCTAAATTTAAACAAGAAAGTAAAGTTTCAATTTGGTTATTGTTAAGATCTGAATCTACAAGCATTTCTTTTAATAAATCAAAACAATCATTAGAAGGAATGCTAGGAGAAAGGTTGTTTACATCAAAAGAACAGAGAGTAAAGTTTTCAGGTAAATTTAATTTTGATAAAGTTTTAGTCAATTCTATGGACTTTTTTTATGGCAAATTTAGGTTTGAAATTAGTAACGTTACCGATCAATTTGTTGAGCCAAGATGTAATGACCGATACAGGAGTGTTAATAAAGGAAACTACGGGTTACCTACCTTGTTAATATAGTCACTCTTATCCAAAATGACAAGGCAATGTGTCTTGTCAGCTTTAATGCATAATAAATTAGGATCTTTAATTTTTCTGGAAATAGTATAAGTTGATTTGTCTAAAATGTGAGAATTACTGAGATTAGGCAAAGTATTTTTTTTAAATAAATATTTGAACCTATTTAGAGAAATGTGTATGGTCTTCCCAATTATAGAGCAGCCCTTAGCATTCCTAAACAACAGGACCGTAGTCTTACTGGGGTTAAGGTAAAGTGAGTGATTTTTTTGAGAATTGAGAAACTTTTTCTAAATATTGATTTATACGAGTCACAGATACACCAACTTTATCAGTAGAAAATGAATAAGTACAACTGAGTATCATTAGTACACATGTGTATATTACATAAGTTAGTAGTAATATCTGAAACTTCTTTGTGGACCTTCAATGATCATGCTATTTTTAGTATATTTCGCCACACTACAAAACGAAAATTAGAATTAACTATTGGCCTAAGTGGTACATTTGTTTTGCATATTTTTGGCAATCCATAAAAGTGAGGAGGTTTACTATAGTGCAGTGTTACTATACGTCTTACAAAATCTGTGAATTCGTCTTTGTGTTTGTGAAGTGTTTTGTAGATTTTTGTTTCTATTGTACATGTTGGATCTTTCGCTTAGTCTATTGTCTTTCACTGATGAGTGTCATGAGTTTTTCGTTGTATGTTGTATGTGTGTGTGTCCAGTATTACAGTGGCACACTATTCGGATCATTTTGTTTAGCAACGCTATGTACAAAAACATTTTTAATTTTATTATTTTTTAATATATTATTAACATCAGATAAGCAAGCAACTGCATTTGATGGTAAAAGTTTCAAAAATTTTACCTTTTTCCAGAATGTCGTACTAGATGAATAATTTGAAGGATGGTTTTTTTCTTTTTAATTGCAATGTTAGTAAAATTACTAAGACTTTTAGAATATTCCTAAGGTGCTGTATTTGTTGTTTTGCGAAATTTAGATTTAGCTTTAAGCTATTTAGATGCCTAATTCTATTTAAGTGAGATTTAATTTCTTTATATGCACAGATTCTGTCTTTGTTAATTTCGTAATCATTCCATCTTGTCCAGCTGCTTAAGACTGTGATGGCTGTTGCTTCCTCTACATACTTTGTCTCCTGTAGATCACGCTCTACATTTATATTTTATGATTGCTTGTTACGTATAGAAAGCGTACTTAGAGTTAGAATGTATTTTGTTGCATAAATCTTGGTGGTATAAACGTTTTTTTTATTTGAAGCGTCGTAGTCGTGTAAACGTAGCCTAATTGGCCACTCGCCTATGTCCCGATATTTGTTATTTGCAATACCGGCAAACTTCGTTAAGTTTTTTCTGAGAGCTCTCCCACAATTTGATAATGTTCCTTATGGTGTAGGCGTTTTCGAGATATGAAACGACTTGTTGCGGCTTGAATAGTGTTCCCTTCCGTACGTGGCCTCGAGTTAGGAAGCATGTAATTGTCATTTCCCAGATAAACCTGTTGTACATGGTGGCTGGTTACTTCATTTTTGGTGTTAGTAGCGTTTGGTAATTAGCTGATTGCATCATGCGTTTCTAGCTTTTGCCAAGAGGTTCTAAGGTACCGATTCAGCCTGCTTTGGCAAGCGTGCATTCCGTTCGTCCTGTGAACCCCATTTGACCGTGATTTTCATCGTCTGAGCAATCCGCTTTGCAATAATATTTTACTTGCGCCCTGGTCGTTTCTGCAAGCATCCTCAACCTACGCCAGCATAGCTGTAAAAGCCCGCGTGGGGGTTATGTAATAATCCACTGCAGAAGCTGCGTTGTCAAAAGCGTCATCAGAGCTGTGTAATTATGCTTTCTTGGCGTAGCGTTCTGACCTTCGGGTGGTGCTATCCCAAACCGACTGGTTGGATTCCGGACTCAGCTGATGCTAAGTCGGGTTAATGATATCCATTCTGCGAGCTTCAGGTGTATTATCATAGAGAAATTAAAGTAAGATCGCGTAGTACCTTGAATCTGTTCTCAGTCTGTAGTTTTTATTTAACTTGTTTGACCTTTAATTGCTTATTTAATTGTGTTAATTACTAGTATAAAATGCTCTTTAGGGTGCACCTTTTGCTAAATTAATGTTCTGACATCTCGAGTACTGGCTTGTGTGGAAGTTTATGTACTTGCTATATTTTATGTGACTTCGATGTTAATTAAATGTGTTATACTGCTAATGTTTATATGTGTCGGATTTCAATACTCTTACCTTTTGTATTTCAGATATTGTACTATTTCTTGCGATTATTTGAGTTTATAGGTTCTCGACCTATCTGAGTGTATTTGTTGTAAGTAAAGACTTGTTGGCACTCATAAAATTTAGTAGTAACATTGTAAGGAAGTGCACACGGTCTTCACTGAATCTAGCTGGCGGACCCTCAAGTATACCCTTGGAGCGTTGCCATATTTAAAGATTTAAAGAAGTTATAGCTAACACGCATCTCCTTCATCATCTTCATTTTTTACAAGCACTTTTGGGAATATTTTTGTCTTTACACACAATGTTACCGACTGAAAGCTACGCTTAGTCGTTTGTATATTTTTCGAATGTACCGCACCGTGATTTTCGTCTCGACGGTTGGCAGCACGGACTTTGCGGACGTTTGCTGATTAATTTCGGTATCTTTTCGCTTTCTCACGTTTAAATCGCTGAATTTTGGCTTTAGTATGCTTTTTGGAGCGTGCTTCGTTCGTTGGGAGTATGGAATTGCACTCACAATTACGTGGATTTGATTAATGGCGACATTATTAAAAGTAAATTTATTGCTCCTTTACGAGGGAGCAGATCAGTGGTTTGGTTTGGAAGCCGAAATTGTTCTTTATACCTGACTTCACCCGAATGTTCTTTTTCCCCCCGTGACTATGTGTTTTGCTTAGGCCCAGATTTGTTAAAATAACGTCACTTCTCGTGGGAACACGAGGACTTTGACTCCGCCAGTTAAAAGTTATTTGAGGCATTTTGTTGTCGTTCAGTTATGTTCGATGGCTGCTGCTTGTAAATACTACCAACCTCATAGTATGGGAGCCGCTCTGGATGCTTGTTAATCAGATTACCAAGCAGTAACGTTTTCGATAGGGGCCTTTCACAACCCTCGAGCTTTTATCTGGTTGTTTTAACCTCAGTGATCGTTATTTATTACGTTTGGCTAGTATATTACTTACCGTTTGTTATTTACAAATAGTCGTTTACCTGTATGTATGTTACTGATTATGTAGAGTTGGTATGTTGCATCGAGTGAACTCTATTTTATTACTATTGTCGACTTTTGAGCAGTATTTTGTAACTTTACTAATGAAGCCATGTTGAAGTATTAGTGCCCTGTTGCTCTTTCTCTTACATAGTTGTACTTCAGATAACTTAATTAGGAATTGATCTAAAAGTAAATAATAATAATTGTAAACATGAATTCTATTAATGGCCCAATAAACCGTTATCTGTATTTTCTCTAATACACATAGCGGTCTGTTAATGTTTCCACTTGCAATGCTTAGGTTTAATTTCCTTATCTCTACATAAGTAGATAGTAATTGATT
This sequence comes from Agriotes lineatus, assembly GCA_940337035.1. NCBI lineage: Eukaryota > Metazoa > Arthropoda > Insecta > Coleoptera > Elateridae > Agriotes > Agriotes lineatus. The sequence goes on from CALNHX010005435.1 coordinate 9,835, forward strand.
ATTAGATAACAACATTTTGAAATGATAAAATGTGTGAATTATCACGGAAGATTGTTCCATTCATTGGCAAAGTGAATGTTGCCATTATAATAATAATGTATTCGATTAACAGTAACTAAAGTAGATTGATATGATTACATTCAAAAAGCATTTCTATTTGGAGGCGCTTGTTTAAGGGTAAAATGTCAGGCTTTATTTCTAAGGCAATGTAGTTTATTGAGAATACAATTCATTAATCACGTTACCCTTTTTAAACCAATTGGAAGCATACAAACGCTTGGATACATGTGTACCAGCGGTGATACAAAACAACACCTTATTGTGGTCTATTGCTACGCAAAAGTGTGGTTAGCAGGTTGGGTCTCAATTCGAAAATATCATGATGATAATCATACCACTTGTGGTATTATGGCTGAAAATATAAACGCTTATTGTTTTTTCTCTCCTTAGAAACTTAAAATGGCAATATTATCGGACTGGGTTTGTTTGGACATTTTGGCGGTCTTAGTAGCAGCACTCGCAGGGCTAATAACTTACTTCAAATGGTCGTACAAATACTGGGAGAGGAAAAGCCTTCCCTACAGAGAGCCTACATTTCCCTTTGGAACGTTCGAGAGTCCTTTTGGGCCTCCTACGTCAGTTTCCGACAAAAGTAAGCGAGATTACAACTTTTTCAAAGCTAAGGGACACAAGCATGGTGGACTATTTGTATTTGCCTCTCCCATCTACATGCCGATAGATCCAAAATATCTAAAGAACATCTTCGTTAGAGATTTTGATCATTTTATGGATCGTGGGGTGTACTACAATGAGAAGGACGACCCACTCAGTGCGCATCTGTTTAGTAGCGAAGGAAACAAATGGAGAAATCTCCGTATTAAGCTAACACCTACGTTCACTTCGGGAAAAATGAAAATGATGTTTCCAATACTAATCGAATGCTCTAAACAGCTGAAAGTTGCTATGGATCAAAATTACACAAAAAAGGAACCTGTAGATATTAAGGATATGTTAGGTCGTTTTACAGTTGATGTAATTGGTTCGTGCGCTTTCGGTATAGAATGCAACAGTTTTACAAACCCCGACTCCAATTTTAGAAAATACGCATACAGTGTGTTTAACTTCACTCCAGTGGAAACATTCAGAAATTTTATATCTTTTATTGCTCCAAACCTAGCCCGGTCTTTAAATTTGAGATTGACGCAAAAGGCTACCGCTGACTTTTTCATGGATGTAATTAAAAGTACAGTCGATTATAGAGAACAGAATGGTGTAGAACGTAAGGATTTCATGCAGCTATTAATAAACTTAAAAAATAACATCAAGGACGAAAATGGAGAAGACCACGCTCATCTACATGATGGAAAAAGCTTAACTATAGAAGAATTGGCTGCACAAGCATTTGTGTTCTTTCTGGCTGGATTTGAAACTTCCTCCACAGCAATGACTTTTTGCCTTTACGAGTTAGCTGTAAATCAAGACATTCAAAATAGGCTTCGAGAAGAAGTAAATGCTGTTCTGGAGAAATACGATGGGATACTTACTTATGATGGCATAATGGAGATGAAATATATGGGGCAAGTGCTTGATGGTAAGTAAATATTTCTCTATCAATTCACATGTAAGCTACGCTCGGTACATTTTTGTGCGAATTAGTGTGAACACTGACTAGTTGTTTTGAAAAATTTAAAATTAAAATCACTCTGAAAGTGAAACTATTTTGCAAGGTTAAGGGATAGAAGAGCACGGTACCTAAATGTGTCAAGCACGCCAGAGGTGAAACCCTTTCTTTCGAATCAATTTCAGTTAAATGCGGAAGGCGCCTTCAATCGCCATATGTATCCACAGCCACCCAAACCTTTCCCATATCTACCAAGTCACGGAACGCATAGAAAGGTCTCTTCGTAAACAAAATATCAAAACCCTGTTAAAACTTGCTATCTCGCAGACTCTTCCTTCAAGGATAAATTAACGACAATGTCATCGAAAGATGTTTATAGAGTGTATTGCTCCTGTACAGGCTGTGTATATTGGTAAAACGGTACGTTCAATAAAATTTGGAATTTTTGAACAACACCATCATCTCAGGCCGGGTCTCAGCAAACGCCGAACACTAACGCCATACCAGCCGTAAGATCCTCTTTGATTAAACGTCTTTATCTGTAAATCACTATTATTCCTTAGTGGCAAGATTCGCGAAACCTTTAAAATTTACAAACACTTCAATAATCCCAATGGTGACGATGGATACTGTATTTAATTTAGAAAGATCCCATTGCATATGACTTTTGATTACTTCTTTCCGGTCGGTGTTCTTCTATCTATCACTCTTGCAAAGGAGTTTCGCCTCTGCCTGCCATGATTTATATGTTGAATTATCGTGTTATTTTGTTTTTCGCCTGATTAAGCACCTTATGAAAGTGGCGAAACTGAGTTTTTCTATCAATATTGACACAATCCCTCAGAGGTGGTTCGTTTCGCAATGAAAATGGTAGTGAAAGAATCCAAAATTGCTTTTAAGTACTCTTACTTTGCAAATGCTGTTTATAATTTAATAGTTCCTTGTCCTTGAGCAGTCTACCCGACATATTTTATACCTTTGGTACTTCATATTATCAATTCAGAGCAAAATCATGCAAAATCCGTCATTTTTAGTGATTCAAGATATCTCGACTGGAGAACTATAACTAGTCATCGAATATTTCTGGTCTAGAATTGAGAGATGGCGGCGCCTTCACCTTCCTATCATTCTCATCTGGTGGCATTGTTACCTACTTATATTACTTGTACATTTCAGAAACGTTAAGGAAATATCCTCCATTGCCATTTTTAAATAGAAAATGCGTAAAAGTGTACAAAATACCTGGAACTGAAGTAATTCTGGAGAAAGGCACTCCTCTCTCAATTTCTGTGATTGGTTTGCACCATGACGAGGAGTACTTTCCTGACCCCGAAAAGTTTGATCCTGAGCGATTCAGCGAGGAGAACAAATGCAAAATTGTACCTTATACCTACTTGCCGTTCGGCGAGGGACCTAGAATTTGCATCGGTGAGTAATTTGTAAGTCATGTACTTCCAAGCTATGAACAGATTTTCCAGGTCTTCGATTTGGACTCATGCAAGCTAAGGTTGGGCTCGCCACTTTATTGAAAAACTACACCTTTTTCCTAAACAATAAAACCCAGGTGCCTCTGAAGATGACTCCTCACGCTTTAATCTTGTCTGTAGTGGGAAACGTTTGGTTGGACGTTGGAAAAGTTTGCAAATAAGTAATGAAAATTGTAAGTCTTTAATATATATATTGCAAATAAAATAATAATATGTAGATTAACGTCACTTTCTGTCTGTAACCTGAAAAATTTACATTTAATACGTTAGTACGCCAGAGTACATTTCAGTAGTGGCTTAAATCATGTAATGGCAACGGTCATGCGCGTAGCGAACAATTAAGTAAACTTTCCAAACCACTGGAGAGGGTTTTCATCCAGGACGTTCATCCTCTGCCTGATCCACCCACTGGACTCCCAGTTATATTTCAATAAATGCCGAGGTGGAATATGAGTACATCCGTGGATGCCTCATGACGTGTTCTTAATATGAAAGCATCTTTGCATTACTTGTTCAAACGATTCCTTTTTTCTTCTTCATGAAAGCTAGAATAGTTTCGTTGCTCACTCGTTCCATTTAGGAGACTCTTAGCATTCGATGACAGCTTCCAAACTCTACTGCTTCCAAAATGTTGAGAACTCTATCGGTGGCAGCCGACGCTTAAACACCATATAGAGGGACTAACACGTCATCAAACGTGTTCTAAGCTCTAGGTTCATATCACGACCACACAGCAATTTCTTCCTTCGGAAAAGTTAACTTAGCGTCCTCTGTCAGGTCTTTGCCCTAACAGGATGTTTCCATTTGCAATCCATATCGATTACCAGGTATGTCATATTGTCTACGTTTTGCAAAACCACCTCACCGCCGACGTGGATACCATTTTCATTAACAGAATTTTGATTGCATTTATGTGTTGGGTCTTTTTTTATTGATCTTGAGACTGTATTTCTTCTTCTCTGTATACGACCCCGTTCATTAGCAACTGTAAACTTCCTTGGTTGCCTGTAGTGTAACATGTACAACGGATATTGTTAATTAGAGACGTTTCTACTTTAATTAGACGAAACCTTCAAGTTAATATAAAGGACAAGGTAGTGGGACAGTATGGTAAACAGCTGACGGACTATATGTGCCATTTAAGAAGAAGTATGGATTTTTTAGACACAGAATATACACAAATTAACGTCACAACACAACAATAGACTACCATATAATCCCTCGACAGTAACGACTCACATATCACCTAGACAGGGGCGTCTTTAGCTTACCTGCCATCGGGGTGCCCTCTCTTAGTTGTGAGTTAGGTGGTTAGGTGATATGACTGGAGTTGAGTGAAAGTAAATAGAGAAGTATTATTAATATATACCAGACACTTTCATTTATTATTAATCTCACTAACTGATAACATCAACATATCAAATACAGTATTCAAAGTAATATTTTTTTGTTACGTTTCAACAACCAAATTTAGGAAACTCCCGTGACGTAAAAGTCTCTATCAGTTGGTTAATATGAAAATCGCTAGTAAGGTGTTGGGAATTTTTGCATTTTGCACTTTGATATTTGAATTATTGAAGTACATATTGTAATGGTATCTTGCCCACGCAATTATGGTTGCATAACTAAGACACGAACATGAAATAGAGATTCAAATAGGTCCAGAATTGATATTTTGTTTATTGCAACATCAAAGTCATTATAATACACTAAAAAAGATATGATTAGCGATAACTATAATTTGATTGACGAGGTTAGCATTAGATAAGACAATATCGGAAGGGTTACGCTCAACTAAATTTTAGTGTTTCCATATAATTTCGATTAGTTAAGTACTTGCAGTTCCGACCTTGTAACGAAAAAATGCAATCGTCATTTTAAAGCCAATTACCAGGTTTTCCCTGTTTAGTAATTATAGCTAACAAATTACTAAACTAACATAGGTAAGTGGAATTGTTCTAATTATTTTAAGTAAATCTTGTGTCACGAAATTATTAAAAAATGCTTCCAGTAGTACACGATAGTAGTTGTATTGATTAATTTTAGACATGTCATCAATTTATTGCGAAAACTTGTAATTACCTCAAATTTACTGCGATTAATTAGTATTTAACATAAAAATTGTGCAACGTTAACTATTCCTTGCAGTTACGGTTTAATTATTAATGTTGGTAATAGAGACCTACTGACGTGATTTTGCAAATATATTTACAAAAAAGTCGAGTGTCTAGTAGGAATGCAAAAGTATATAAAGAAGCTCTGGGCACAGAAAACCAAGCACTAGCTAGTAAAAAGCACCTGTCACTTAGTAACCGCAATATGAAGATTTTCGTGTTGTTGTTCGCATTTGCGTTTACAGTTTTTTCGCAAATAGTAAGTACACGATTAAACTAAATGAAGAAATTATTAATTACTATATTTCAGCTTCCACCTGCAATTCAGAATTCATGGACTAGAACAGAGCGAATGTACCTGTGCTACTGGCGTGGATCCGGTGTTATTAGATAATATTGGAAAGTACGCAAAATTTTCCGATGAACCCTGCCTAAGGTGTGCAGTAAAGTGCTACTTTCTCAAATTAGGCACTATGGGGCCAGATGGAGTGATTGACGTCACTAATTTCAGTAAAATTAGTAAGGCTACAGAAGGACAGGTAAAGGAGTGCGATCACAAAACGAGGGACGAACTAGATCTTTGTCAGAAAGCCTACCACTCGCTTTTGTGTGTTGCCGATTTGCTTGCAAATGACTATCTATTCAGACCTAATGATTTAGTTAAGAGTACATAAAAAATGTAAATTTTGCAAAACTTCAATAAAGCAATATGGGGAATTTGTGGTTCTGTTCTCATTCTATGAATAGTTGTGAATCGTAATCTATCACTAGGGGTCACTAGGAGCCAGAGTGGTTAATCTATATTTAACACAACTGTGTGAATATGTATAGGCAACGTGGAAAAGGATTTTAAAATACGTATTATTACTTAAAAACGCCAGATCAGATAATTGCAATGCTAAAATGCAGTTAAACATGTAGCATTGACCAGTGCAACAGCTCAGTTACATCATAATCCTTCCCAAAACTTCGACATCTGGGACTGCTCCATTGTCTAGAAATTAGGCAGAAGAAATCTGACATATTCCAAAGGAATAAGGCAATAGTAGGCACTGTATAAAAACGAGTTTCGACCACAGAACCGGCCTCACTTCATCGACAGTCGCGCCAGAAGTTAGTTTTTGTGTCTGTACATGTTTAAACACAATTGGTTTGCAAATCACATTTTTTACTTTATATGTTTAGGTGTGAGTGGAGCAACAAGTCAGACACCTATCTGTGTCGATCCGGTATAGATACATTGCAATGAACACATCTTAAGCCATTAAAATTATAATAGCAGTTAATAATAAATTAAGCATTTTAAGTAATATTATATTAAAAGAATGTTTCATAAATGTGGTAATTTGAATTCGCAATTGTAAAATATAGCATTGGCCTTGAAATAATTTGTTGTAAAATAGTATTAGCCTTGATTTCAATATAAAAAGTAATCAGAGCAGGCTTTCAAATCAAAATGAAAATGTGAGATTGATGTAAACAAAAACAATTGGGGAAGCAAAGCCAAGCTTTGAAGTGTTATTTTAGCTTCCTCACACGGAAAATTAATTTAAATGTTAATAAGTATCCATTTTTCCAATTAAAAGTGTTTCAACTTAGTACAGTGTCTTTGGTAGGCTGTAGAGGAGTTGCCTACTATTCCTGGCAGTATAAAAGCGTTTGAATAGTGTGCTGATTGTAGATGGTATTTCGGTGGCTATTTTTAAAGGTCCTAGCAGATTAGCAAGATCCTGAATCCTTAATTAGAAGCAGTTTGGAACTACAAAAATTCGGAAAGGCATCGGTAGCTTGTACAGCAGGCTAACGGGGGCCTAATTCGTCGTGGAACTTGCTGCCGGTTCGATTTAAGCCCTATTATCCATCGCAGAAGCCAAAGTAATGTCAGAAACAGTTTATCTTCGAATTGAAATCAATGAATTTTCCTTGGCGTTTTTTTGCGCCTTACTTGCGGTCGAAGCGTCCGTTGTGTGTTTTGTTAATGGCGTCTATTTACTTACGTTTTTGTTATTACCTAAGCAACGCATCTTATGATATCGTCGACGAAATTGTTGAGATTCTACGCCAACTGGTTTTTGTAAAATGTGAGGTTTGATCGCCATATTTGACATTTGTTCCCATTAGTTTTAAAAATTCCGTATTATAGCAACCTCAGTAGATAAATAAGCAATATTTAAACGGTTGCGTTGAGATTCTAAGCAAACTGGTTTTTGTAAAATGTGGGGTTGGATAGCCATATTTGACATTTGTTCCCATTAGTTTTAAAAGTTCCGTATTATAGTTGCGGTTACTATAGATAAATAAGCAATCTTTAAACGGTTGCGTTGAAGAAGAACCACAACAATTTATGTAATAGCCAATATATTAGAAATAATTGTACGAATCAATATAATAATTTGGTACGATGTAGAGACCTAACCCATTTGAGATTAGAGTAATTAAGTAAATCAAGATAAATAAATACAACAAGCCAGAGCCGGCCAAATCGCAAATTATGAGATCGGAGTCATTAACAATAATTTAAATTAAACAAATAAAAATAAAGAAACGACTCATTCATAATAATAACAATTGAACAAATGAAAACGAAATCAAGGTTGACGTTGAAAACATTAAGTCATGCGGTTTATTTCTTCTGATGTTTTTAATTTAAATATGACAGTTAGAATAGTCTATATCCAACATAATGTGAATTAATAATCGACATATGCTTAATTTTTCAAAGCCATGTTATGTAACCCTCCGTTTAATAGTTTGGATCTACGAAATCCAGTATCAATGATTTTTTTGTGATATAAGATTATTTATTTACTTAAGCCCTTCTACCAATCAGGCGTTAAATGATACTGTAATGGTTGAAAATGGTTTTTCGCCGTTACGCAGTAGCTGTATTTAATGCCTCGTAAATAACATATTTTTAGATTTTACTCAGATATAAAGACGCTGTTCCTGGAAACAAGGTCACTTGAAGCGCCTGTACGTGGAGAAGGTTACCTATTTTTATTTTAGTTAATTTTTGGGAAAGTTTCCCAATCTTAATTTGATACACCATAGATCGGTGGGGAATGCGCCTCTAATTTGATAGCGGAAGTTTCATGCTGTTTTTCGGAGCATCTTGACGCTTGTCTTCCGGTATTCCTCAAAAGTGGCTCGCGGCCGGAGTCTTAAAACGAACAAAGCTGTCACCATTATTTTTTGGAACGCGATTATTATGGCATTAATCTAAGTGTGTTTGTAAAACACAGGTATCCATGGTGACAGAAATATTTTGTAGGAGTAGTTAAACAAGTAGCTTGATTATAATTCAGAAAATGCAATTTGATTTAATTAAGCCTTAATTGTTTGAAATTTAATCATAGCTATCGATATGTGTTAATTATAATTTTAAATGGGTCCCGGGTGTGTAGCTTGAACAAACGTCCACGTTCGATCAGTAGAGTTAAGCAACGATCTTTCTGGTCAGAACTTTGATGGGAGTTCCACGGTTGCATTTCTCGGCGCCTCGTGATACGGCTGTCACGGAAATAGTTGGTCCCGGCTTTCATAACAACATCATGATAGTCGTTAGTGGGGTTGGACGTCCCCATAAATGCACAGCGACGCTTATAATTGGCATAACGGCTGTTGGCTGAGTGCTAAATAAATGAAATAAATAAATTTGTATTTGTCTATTTACAGGCAATTCCATACTGTGCTATTTTACCTGAACTGAAATGGAATAAAAGTAAATTTTAAAATAGAACCACCGCTTTTATAGATTTAAGAATTAATAAAAATCTGTTAATATTAGCGCTGAATTAAAGAAAAATAGTTTTCTATCAAATTAATTCACGATAAAACCAAGAAAATTACATCGCTACGGCCATTAGTAACGGAGATAAAAAGCAGTTTCTTAAAGTATGCAAATGTGAAGTTTGCATGGCGCAGAGGGGAACCACAGGAATGATGCGGAGAGTTTTAGGAAAATGTATTTCTTAAAGTGATGTAAGACCTGGCCAAAATTCAGCTCTCCCCCTAAGACGCGGCGTGGGTGACAATTGCTTAAGCCGCTAGTGGCGCTGTATGGCGTCATTGTGTGACCAGTATTGGACGCTAACGTGTAAATATTGTAATGGTTTTTAGTGTAGGAGTTTGATATCAGATTAAAAAAAAGTTAAATGAATACAGTATTAAATTACAAAGATGAATTTAAGTATTAGAAGAATATCAAAATTATTAATATGTATTTGCTAAAGAAATGAAGTAGAATTAAAATTCAATTGAATGATGCTATATAAGAAACAGAAAGGTTCTGATATAATTTAATTATTATCTGAAGTAGGTGAAGGATTAATATCAAATACCTATTCGAGAAATATCGTTCAAACTAGTGGGTGTTAAATAAATGTGATACAGGTTATATAGTGTTAGACTTTAAAAAATATGCAACACAATAGCACTAAAGAGATGTTAATGATTATTAGAATGTAAAATTATATTGGAATAAACCAAATGTAATACGTTTGTAAGCGGCAAAATTTTCTAAATTAAACCCTTTATAAAAATATTTTGATCTGTTTGGTATGTAAAGGGTTGTACATTAAAATACAATTTGCGAGAAGATTAAAAAAATAACATTTTAAAAGATTTGAAGAGGTGGTGATGGTAAAGTGAAGTTTGTTTGTGGTGGGAGTGCCATATGTAATGCGGTTATAATCTACAAAATCCATTTCTGGAATTGGAAGCAGAAATAAGTTTATTGTCAGTCAATTACATCATACGAATTGGATAGCAGGGGCTGGTTTTACTGGAAGTGGTTTACGTCGAGTTTGTTAGCAGAGTGAGCGTCTTGTGTGGATAACAAGTTTTTCGTCTGCTGGAGTTGTGATTCACCCAGTTTGTTATTGAAGTGACAATCTGTAACTTGCATCTAGTCGAGGTTCGTGATACTAGGTTGTCAACGGATTGTGAATTTTGGAAGGAAGGCGTGGAAGGCGTTTGCTTCTGATCAGTTTAGGCAGTTCTGTTGGAGAAAAGCGGTAGGTGCCTTATGGTGTTTGGCTGGGAAGTGTCTGCGGTTCCCGGTGGTTGGTTGCATTAGTGTTGGGATTTTTCTGGACAGTAGGAGATTTCTGTCAGGTTACTGGATGCATTTGGCTTAGTAAAGAAGCATATCAAGGTCCATAGATAGGTGGCAGGCTACAGGTATTTATGTAATAAACTGAAAGTAAAACATAGAAAGAGTAAAGTAAGGTAATTTTAAAAGGGAGTACTTACCAATTAATATTTGTTGAACGACAAGTAATGTAAGGGTGTTTGTAGTTAATTTTGCACTTGCATAGTTTGAAGTGACATTGACAGACGTACAAATTGTTACGGAATTAAAAGTGAATTTTCAGGAATAACAGATGTCTTGATTATGAGTGAATCCGACCTGTGTTTCTTAAGAGTAAATGTTTTTACCAGAGCCAAGATGTTTAATAATATTGACAATTCATAATTTATAAAAGGGTAAATGAGATACTTAAATTCATTTTAAAACAGAATTCATTAAAAATCGGCTAAAGCATAATAAATATTGTTATAACATTTACATACATAAAAACATAGTCAATTATAACAATATATATAATATACATATAATCTTAAAAATTATGGGCCAACGTAGAACTTTCATACTGAACATATTTTCATATTATATATTGTTTGACCGCGTAGTCTTTGTACATAAACACTAAGAAGTATCTGGCTTAATGTGCCTTGTATCTTATGAACTAGAGCAAGAGCGACTTTCGCGCTGATGATGCAAGCCGCAATGTCTTGCGAACTGAATAGTCAATATGGGTGCACAAACAGCAACAACACCAAATCCGCCTACGTATCTTCGATCTCAGATACTCAAACAGCACAAGTCACCAAAGAGCGTGGCCGTCGCGTGGATCCTTGATCGTGTTAACAAGGTGCAAAGAACATTAAGTCACGGAATGATGGGTGTTCATCTACAAAGACTACGCGGACTAAACCGCAATTTTAACAAGAATATTTCCATATTCTTAGTTTCAAACAAGTTAGAGCAGTAAAACCACGAAAACCACAAAAAATTAAAATTACGAAAACAGTAGTAACATTCGAGCAAAATAGAATATAACAGTTTTTCTAACACATAATTTATGGAATAAAACAAAATTTTCTTTTTTATTTATTTATTTTATTTATTACATAACACAGGAATGCTACAGACCGAAGTGCACATGAGATTCCACAAAATACATTGTTAAAGACACATTACAATTATATTACATATATTATATTAGCAACATTATAAGTATCGTGAACTACTTCTTAAAAGTACGGAAAAAAACTGACTAATAAAAAAGTTTAACAGAGAAAAAAGTGACATACAGAATAAAACATTTATATATTAAGCACAAATGTAAACAACGATAAATTACAAGACAAAAATGTGACTTTAATTTATATTTTTATGAGTTTAATGATACACTGTAAAAATCAATGGTGTTACTAAAATGGTTGGCATTTCTTACAATTCTACAAAGCGGAGACTTTAGGGAACAGTTAGTTCTTCCGAATGGCAAATGAAATAATTCAACATTTCGTAAGTCTCTTTGTTGGGCTATTTCGAATCTTGGTTACGGTGTTTGAACGTCTGCATATGTGCAAATTTGAGGAGGCACAGAAGGGAAAACACAAGAGTGAGGGATATGGAGTTTTGGAAAAAACTGCCCCCTAGTGTACTTTAATAAGTGGCGAAAATGCAGCTTTCCTGTAATTATCCTTGACGTCATACTTTATTTCCTGGGCTACTAAATATTGAAAAATAACCTATACTAAGCATTCAAACTTCCCACTGCGTATCGCTTATGCAATACAAATATTTAATTATTTATTTAAAACCGAATATATTTTATGTGATTTCCATGCTAATTAAATATATTATACAGCTAATGTTTCGATGTGTCTGATTTTGTCACTGCTACCTTTCGTATTACAGAGGTTGTACTATTCCCTGCTATGATTATCTATAATTTCTCGACCTATCTGAGTATATTTGTTGTAAGTAAAGACCTGTTGGCGCTTATAATATTTACTAGTAACTTTTTGTAAGGAACTGCACACCGTCTTCACTGAGTCTAGCTGGCGGGTCCTGAAGTATACTCTCTCAGCGTTGCCATATTTAAAGATTTAAAGAAATTATAGCCAACATGTTTCTTCTTCATCATCTTGGTTTTCTACAAGCATTGCTACCGAACGAAACTGTATTTACGACATAGCGATCAGCCCCTCAAGCGTGCAAAACAAAATCATACGCTTGAGAGCCAAATGTGTAACCCACGAAACGACTTTACGACATGATCGGTAATTTTGACCGGATACGCAGTCACAACCCTCGTTACGAGATGTTCGGTAACAAGGTGCTCCAGCTTCAGACGCTCAGTGAAGAAAGTTAGGGCTGTGCTTTGGCACAAAGGGTAAATAATGTTATCTAAAAGGACGCCACTACATTCGTCAGAGTTACACTGACTTACCTTACAAAAACAACTCATCGAAGCAGCTGTTAAACTCCTTTTACAACTGAAAAGTACACACATAACGCATGCAAATATCATAAACACATATGAAAAACATAAGAACTTGAGAATGGACTCGATTTAAATAATAAAAATATGTATAGCAATGGATATGAAATGTTGACTAGTTACATTGAAAAAAATAAAAGAGGTTAGGTAAAATTTAATTGCGTAACACGTTGACTTAATTACACACAACAAACTTTACTGCAAAGACATTAAATTTGGCAAAACCAACAATTCCGACAATAACGTGTAACGCCCCGTTTCGATTTCATTTCTGTAGCGCGTTAATGCAGTAGTCACTTAATTTCGGTCCATCTTATATCTAATGGCTGAAGCAAAGTTATTCAGGATTATCACTGCAGGCGGTGCGATGCGATAGCACCTTCGTTTTTTCGTGTTAGAACAGGTCGAGCTTTTCGATTTACAGCGGACGCGCTGACAGAGCATTGATGGTTTTTGAGAATGGCGCTCTCGCGAGTCCACGGATTTGAATTGCTGGGCTAAGTTGAAGCTGCTATATTTGTTTCCGTAAGGCACATTTTGTGTAGGTAAGAAAGCTCATTCCATTGTATTCTCTGCGTGCTGATTTTGATTATTTAGGTAGAGTTCTCCTTGCGATGCGGCGTTACAAATCTTTGCTAAACATCCGCTGCCATATATTTAAGCCGAGAACACCTTCCGGTAAGAACCCTTTTGCGGGCTTATTTTTCACAACTAATTTTTAACATTTAGGCGGGCAGTTACGTGCAAAAAGCTGGCTGTTTTTAAGAAGCTACGACTGAAATCATGCAGTACGGGCTAGAAGAGGCTAATTTCGGCTAACTTAGTTCCCCGATCCTGCTTCCGCATGAGTTAGGATTTCCCAACATGTGCGATACCTCTTATAATGGCTGACTTCTAACAGTGGTGTCTTCGTTTGGGAGTCTCAGAATTTGGCAGTGTATATTTCTTAGCATCTTTATGGACGAAGGCCACACACCAGGATAATTCCACTTGCGATCGCCGGACTTCAACTTCAAGTTTAACTGTAAGTACATGCCACATCAGCCGTCTTATTTCCGACAAAGGCGGTTGCCTTAATGTTATCAGTTCTTTCTAAGATCTTAGCAAATCAAACTGAGCGAGTTTAATCAACCCTTTTGGCTCAAACTTTAAGAATGCTAATGAGCTAGAATCAATAATTCAAAATTGCTGGCATATGCATGTGCATAATAACTCATGTAGAGCACTTTATGCTTTGTTTGTTATGCATTTGTGATAGCACAGATGTTGTCCTGGAGTGCAAATTAAGCTATAAATGGCATTTTGTTGAAGTGTTTATTGGAAGTAATTTTCCAGTTACGATTTATTATGCCATTTGATAGACAATAGTCCTACCAATTTGTTTGATGTCACATGGCCTAAGGGTGAATATAGTGTTACTGCGATACTTTTTTGTGTTTTCTTCTGAAACCCCTCTAGCGGAACGAGAATCTAGGCATACGGTGGACCACCAAAGGTAGGTGGCGCATGTTAAGTAGCTAGTTTTGTTTTTATAGGTTGTGAGTAACGGCCAGGCACCCAAATTGTATTCTTATTTCTGTTCTCTTTAAAAGCCCGAAGCATATATGAGCCTGCTCCTTACATCAAGCCATTATCTGCTCAGAGTTAAAAGAGCTAGCCGAAGATCTTGTCAACCCCTTCGTTTAAGAGCGGTTTAAACGGTAATATTGCGCCGGATTGTTCAACACTTTTAACGAAATGTTCACTATGCGTTGTACACACTAAAGCTAATAGACATTAACAGGTTACCTGAAGAAGATCAACTGACCGCATTTGGCGTGCGGCGTTGTAGGTGTTCGCCTTTTTCCAAACAAACTGTACTAAGATGCCTGAAGAAGTTGCACAATAGCAACGGGGTAGTTGCTGACGAAGACGGCCTGGTTCTAACATCCCCTAACGAAGGTAGAATGAACTCCGAAGCGGTACGGCAAATCTTGAAACGCCAAATGGAAGTTCGGTATGCCTCAAATAACCTTATGACTGATATTCCCAATGATAATCCATCTTACGACGTAATTTGAAGTTGCCACTTCACGATAGACGGAAATTCGGAGCTTACGATGGCATAAATGCTCAACAGCGACCCCACGACCGATTCATCACGACGCGTGCATCACTCCTTCAGAAGGCACCAAAAATTATCGAAACACGCTCATTATTTGAAGCGGAATCACAAGGCTCCCCCGGTCGCAAAGCGATGCGATCAGGGGACGAGTCGGCACACACGTGTTGTTTGGTTTAAAAACGGACGGTAATTGAATTTAGAAAAACGCAGGTAGCTCAATGGTGACTACAGCGTCCAAAACGCATCTCACTCCTGCAAGGACAGGCTAAATCTTTTGTCGCATAATTGCACCTTTAAACGTAATATTTGACTCAGCAACTTGTAGGAAACTCGGGGAAGCCCTAAGTGCCTCATCGCGCTTTCTCGTCGCCGTGAAAACAATAAATAAAACGGTAACGGGCCACGTCACTGCAACCGCTGCAGAAAGCACAAAACGTATGGAAATAAATTGCGTCATCCCAACCGCTCAGGGAAAGTTCGAGAATAACCCAAAAGCTAATTAAGCGATTTACAGGGATCCAGAATGTGCTGAACAACAATAATTAATTCTGAGAAATCGAGACGCTGAAACTGCCTTGCTTGCACAAAAGAACAAAGCGTGAATTTTATAACTGAACTTCGCCGAATATAAAGGGGTCTGTGATACGTCAGCATATGAAGAATTAAATCTCGATGAATATGCGTTAATATTTCGGCCAGCGGAAGAAAGTATCTGATGGACTAAAATATTGGGTATATTACCAAGTTACAGATTTCACTTACGTGATTCGGAAAAATGCTAAGATTTGAGGCTAAAGATTGCTGAAATAGCTGGGCTTAACAAATTGCTCTAACAGCATTCTGAGAAATATTTTTGTCTACACACATTGTTACCGACTGACAGCTACACTTAGTGGTTTAAATATTTTTCGAATGTATCCTGCTGTGATTTTCGTCTCGACGGCTGGTAGCACGTCCCTTTGCGGATGTTTTCTGATTAATTTCGGTATCTTTTCGCTTCCTCACATTAAAGCGTTGAGTTGTCGCTTTCTTTAGCATGCTTTTTGGAGCGTGCTTCGTTCATTTGGTGTATGGAATTTCTTTGCACTCACAATTACGTGGATGTCAGTAAAGGCGACATTATTTTTGCGCTTTTACGAGGAAGCAGATCAGTGGTGTGATTTGGAAGTCGGAATTGTTATTTATTCCTGACCTGAAGGTTGTTTTTCCGCCTGCGACTATGAGTTTTGCTTAGGCCGAGGTTTGGTAAAATAACCTCACTTTTCGTGAGAACACGAGTGTTTTGACTTCGTCTATGGATACTATCGCAGCTCTCTCTGTATGTGCTAACAGTTACCAGTTACTTGAAGCAAGTGCTAGCAATTTTTCTCCTGGAGCCTAGTTCGATGGCTGCTAATTGTAAATACTACCAACCTCATACTATAGGCGGCTCTCTGTATGCTGGCTAATCAGATTACCAAGTAGTAACGTTCTCGATAGAGGCCCTTCAGCACCCTCAAGCTTCTATTAGGCTGTCTTAACGTCAGTGATTCCTACTTGCCACTTGTGGCTGCCTTTATATAAGTAATAATAATAATAATAATAATATTACGTACCGTTTATTATTTACACTTAGTGGTTATCTGTATGTATATTTTTGATTATGTAGAGTTAGTATGTTGTTCCGAGTACGCTCTATTTTATCATTATTGTCGAATTTTGAGCAGTATGTACACTGCTGATTATATATATATATATATCTATTATTGTTAGGAATTGTATGCGTTTGAGTTATTAAAAACCTATTTATAACTTGTGCGTCGGTGAATTAATTTCACATTATCTTGACATCGTCTATACTTTTATAACTAGTCGGCCCTCGAAGTCAAGATTATTTCATTCTGCATTTAAATACTTCTGCAGTTTCTTTCACTTGGCGTCTCGCTGATTGTGCTTCCTGATTTATCAGAAAGTTGTTGCTCTTTCTTCCGCATAGTTGTACTTCAGTTTATACACTAGTTTGCCACGTATTGAAATATATTTACAGTTTCGGTCCGAAACAAACCTACGAAGAACACCCGAAAACCCTAGAATTTGTTGTTAACAAATTGCTGTGAAATAATGAAACATTTACTCTCATAATATTGAATTTTAGTGGCCATTTGGAGTGGGTGTAACTTGATTAGGAATTGATATAAAAGTAAATAATGATAATTGTAGACACGAAGTCTATTAATGGCTCGATACACCATTATCTGTATTTTCTTCAGTACACATAGCGGTCTGATAATGTTTTCACTTGTAGTGCACAGGCTTAGTTTCCTTATCTCTACATATATAGATAGTAGTTGATTATTAGATAACAACATTTTTAAATGAAAAATGTGTGATTTATCACCGAAATTTGTTTCATTGGCAAAGTGAAAGTTTACGTGTCCGATTTCGTAATAAATACAACAAAAGGGTTTTCGTTACAGTTGCCTCTCTGTAGTAAGATCCTCATATTTTTTTTTAAATTAATTAGAGTAAATTGATTTGATTACTTTTAATAAGCATTTCTATATGGTGGTGCTTGTTTCGAAGAAAGTACTTGTTTAATGGTAAAATATACCGGGTGATCAAATAAATTTCACATCTAGTGGGCTGTGGCACCATGATGTTTATATGGAGCCACAGCACACTAGAGGTGAAATGTATTTGATCATTCTTGTTAACATGGAATTTCGTCTTAGACCGCTTAGGCTTTGTGGATAAACAGCGAGCATTCTCTGTCTTAATGTGCCTTGCACCCATATTAACTAACGTCGCATGACTTTGACTCTGATGATGCAAGCTGCATCACGAGCCACCAAAGAGCATGGACATCGTGTGGATCTTTGTTCGAGTTCTCAAGGTGCAAGGCACATTAAGTCAGAGAATGCTGGGTGTTTACCCACAAAGACTACGCGGTCTAAGCCGAAATTCTATTTTAACAAGAATAATTCTAGTAACCGCGAAAGCCTCAAACAGTATATGTATTTAATCACTCGATATTTTAGCAATTACTAAACACTGCTCAGAGGTTAGCATATTAATTTTGGAATATAATTTTGACGTGCACAATCCTGTCGGACTTTATTTGTAAGACAATTGTAGTTTATTGAAAATATAATGATTCATTGTTTTTTCCGTCCTTAGAAACTTAAAATTGCAATATTAGCGGACTGCATTTGTTTGGACATTTTGGCGGTCCTAGTAGCAGCAATCGCAGGGCTAATAACTTACTTCAAATGGTCGTACAAATACTGGGAGAGGAAAAGCCTTCCCTACATAGAGCCTACCTTTCCTTTTGGAACTTTTGAGAGTCCTTTTGCGCCTCCTACGTCAATTTGCGACCAAGTTAAGCAAAACTACAACTTCTTCAAAGCTAACGGACACAAGCATGGTGGACTATTTGTATTGGCGTCTCCCGTCTACATGCCGATAGATCCAGAATATCTAAAGAACATCTTCGTTAGAGATTTTGATCATTTTATGGATCGTGGGGTATACTACAATGAGAAGAACGATCCAATCAGTGCGCATCTGTTTAGTATCGAAGGAACGAAATGGAAAAATCTTCGTATTAAGCTAACACCTACGTTCACTTCGGGAAAAATGAAAATGATGTTTCCAATTCTAATCGAATGCTCTAAACAGCTGAAGGTTGCTATGGATCAAAATTACATAAAAACGGAACCGGTTGATATTAAGGATATGCTAAGTCGTTTTACAGTTGATGTAATTGGTTCGTGTGCTTTCGGCATAGAATGCAACAGTTTTACAAATCCCGACTCCAATTTTAGAAAATACGCACACAGTGTGTTTAACTTCACTCCAGTGGAACAATTCAGAAATTTTATATCTTTCATTGCTCCAAACCTAGCCCAGTCTTTAAATTTGAGAATGACTCAAAAAGCTACCCCTGACTTTTTCATGGATGTAATTAAAAGTACAGTCGATTATAGAGAACAGAATGGTGTAGAACGTAAGGATTTTATGCAGGTATTAATAAACTTAAAAAATAACATCAAAGACGAGCATGGAGAAGACCACGCACACCTACATGATGGAAAAAGCTTAACTATACAAGAATTGGCTGCACAATCATTTGTGTTCTTTCTGGCTGAATTTGAAACTTCCTCCACAGCAACGACTTTTTGTCTTTACGAGTTAGCTGTAAATTAAGACATTCAAAACAGGCTTCGAGAAGAAGTAAATGCTGTACTGGATAAATACTATGGGAAACTTACCTATGATGGTATAATGGAGATGAAATATATGGGCCAAGTTCTTGAAGGTAAGTAAATATTTCTCTATCATATCACATGTAAGTTACGTTCGGTAACTACACTATTATGAGAATTTGTGTGAACACTGACTAATTTGCTTGAAAAACTTAACGAGAAAATCACGCTGAAGGTTGAACTATTTTGCAAAGTTAAATAATAGAAGAACACGCTACCTAATTGTGACAATCACGCCAGAGAAGAAACTTTCTACCGAATTTATAGTCAGGATCCATTCCGGTTGAATGAAGAAGCGCCCTCAATCGCCATCTTTACCCACATCTACCCAAACCATCAAAAACCGATCCTATCGCAGCAATAGTCTAACTTTCCCATATCCATCAAGTTATTGAACGCATAGAAACATCACTTCGCACTCAAAACATCAAACAACTGTTCAAACTTCCAAGCACAATATCCCTTCAAGCATATATTGAACACCATGTCATCAAAAGGTGCTTATAGGGTGCTTTGCTCTTTTAATGCTGTATATAATGGTAAAGCAATACGTTCAGCAAAAATTTGTATTTTTGAACAACAGCATTATCTCAGGTCGGATCTTATATCATCATCAGCAAATGCCGAACACCAAGGCGATACCGGCCATAAGATCCTCTGTGATTAAACTTCTATTACCTCTAAATCACCATTACTATCTAGCAGCAAGATTCGCGAAGTCATGGAAATTTACAAACACTTCAATAATTTCAATAGAGACGACGAATCCCTTTCCTTGCATTTGGAAAGATTTCATTGCTAAACCCCACCTTATGCGCTCTCCATTCATCAGCAATGACTTTTGATTTCTTCTTTCCGATCGGTGCTCTTCTATCTCTTATACTTGCAAAAGGCTTTCGCCTCGGCATGATTTATACGTTGAGTTACCGTGTTTTGTTGTCTCTCTCCTGATGAAGTTCCTTATAAAGTGAGCGAAACGGTGAGTTCTTCTATCAACATTGACACGATCCTTTCTCAGTCGATCGTCACATAATGGTTATAAAAGGGTTCGAAATTACTTTTTCCTTAGTTGCACATTTTAAGTATTCTTACCTTACAAATGCTGCTCCAGCAACTGTTTATACGTTAATAGTTCATTGTCCTTCAATGGGCGCTATTAGTTCAGGTGCCTTGTACAAAAAAAGCTCCCAACAAATTTTCGTTAATGGATTACGTTGTCGCTATAAAGTGCGATTGATAAGAGAACTATACCTCCATACAGTTCTGAGTAGTCAACCCGACACATCTTTTTACCCTTGATGCCTCATCTTATCAATCAAGAGCAAAACCCGCCTGCCATTTGCGGTAATTCAAGATATCTCGACTATAACTATTTATCGAACATTTCTAGTCTCGAATTTAGAGATCGCGACGCTTTAACCTCCGTATCATTCTCATATGGTGGCATCGGTAGCTACTTATTTTACTTGTAAATTTCAGAAACACTAAGAAAATACCCCCCATTGCCATTTTTAAATCGAAAATGCGTAAAAGAGTACAAAATACCTGGAACTGAAATAATTCTGGAGAAAGGTACTCCCCTCTCAATTTCTGTGATTGGTTTGCACCATGACAAGGACTACTTTCCTGACCCCGAAACGTTTGATCCTGAGCGATTCAGTGAGGAGAACAAAAGCAAAATTGTACCTTATACCTACTTGCCGTTCGGCGAAGGTCCTAGAATTTGCATCGGTGAGCAATTTCTAAGTCATGTAGATCCAATCTACGAACAGATTTTCCAGGTCTTCGATTTGGACTCATGCAAGCTAAGGTTGGGCTCGCCACTTTATTGAAGAACTACAGCTTTTCCCTAAACAAGAAAACCCAGGTGCCTCTAAAGATGACTCCTCATGCTATAACCTTATCTGTATTGGGAGGCGTTTGGTTGGACGTTGAAGAAGTTCGCTAATAAGTAATGCATATTTGCAGCAGTTAAGGTCTAGTAATTCATGTACGTTTGAAAAAGTATTTATACTCGTAAATTGCACTTAAATATAAATGTAAATCTATAACGTACCCATTGCAAATAAAATAATTATATGTAGGTTACCATCATTTTGTGTCTATATCCTGAAAAACTTAAATTTTGTAATAGAGTACGCCAGAGATAGTTTTTTAGTACTAGCTTAAGTCATATAACGGCAATGGTCATGCGCGTAGTGAACAAGTAAGTGAACTTTCCAAACCATTGGCGCAGGTTTTTTTTATCTCGAATGATCGTCCTCTACCTGGACCACGTCTCCGAATTATATTTCAGTGGATGATGA
Organism: Agriotes lineatus; assembly: GCA_940337035.1. NCBI lineage: Eukaryota > Metazoa > Arthropoda > Insecta > Coleoptera > Elateridae > Agriotes > Agriotes lineatus. The sequence goes on from CALNHX010005435.1 coordinate 31,285, forward strand.
GGCCTACCCTTGAGGATGTCTCATGAGGAGTTAGAAGTATGAAAGCATCCTTGCATAAATTGTTTAAACGAGTCTTTTCTTTTTCTTCATGAAAGTTAGAATAGTTTCGTTGATTACTCTTTCCATTTAGGAGACCCTTGGCATGCGATGGCAGTTTCAAAATTCGTCTGCTTCCAAAATTTTGAGAACTATGTCGGTGACAGCCGACGCTTCAACACCATACATTATAACATGTATAATAAATGTATAATAATAAATGTAATAATAAAACATCACAAAGGGATACAATTTTAAATCTAATCAAAAAATGCAAGTGCTCCGTTTTTCGTGCCGGTGAGTGTATGTCAAGACAGGGTGTCTCACACAGGCTTAATATCAATAGAGAGACCTCTTACAAACTGTCTTTATTGAACAATATATTTAACAATTTGCAACAAAAAAAGAAGAAAAACTTGTAGCTAAAATAAATACCAATACATTAAACTTTTAAGGTTAGTGACAGGTACGAAAAGTACCTGGATTCTGGATTAAAAATTGGAGGGTGAGTTACCTCACATGCACTTAGGCCGCATTAAGTGGGCCCATTGTGCTACCTCCCAGCAGCTCTCCAAGTTGGGTATCACTCAAGCCATCCAATCCTTTGAATGTACTTAAGGACATCCGCAATTGGAGTGTTGCTAATTCTGACCATATCGGGCCAGAAGTCCCCCAACATGGATCCTCTGACTCTTGCGAGAGCTGGACAGTGGCACAGAACGTGTTCTGCTGTCTCGTCATCCTCGTTGCATCCGCGACAGTTTGGGCTGTCCACTAGTCCCATCCTGTGCATATGTTGGTTTAGAGTGCAGTGTCCAGATAGAATACCCACGACTAGTCGCAGGTTTCTTCGTGACAGTTGCAAGCAATATTTGGCTGTCTTTGGCGAGGGCGCTGTAATAGCAGCTCTTGCTTGCCGGCAGCTTTGCATGTTAACCCATCTTCGTATGAAGCTGTTTAAGGTTTTTTGATATAGCATAGAGCTTAATATTGTCAGGGATATAGGGATTACGGGTTCTGGCCCCCAGAGAGGTTGTCCGGAAGCCAGTCTCGCAGTCTCATCAGCCTCCTCATTGCCGTAGTTACCGTCATGTCCTTTCACCCATACAAGGGAAACAACATTATTTTTTGAGATATCCTCGAGAGCTTCACGGCACTGCAGTACCACACCTGAGGTAATTTTGCAACTGCCCAGGGCTAGTAAAGCGGCTCTACTGTCACTGAAGATACCAATACATTGATTCTCGATTTTCCTTTCAAGAATTGCTTTTGCACCATGCATTATTCCAATTACTTCCGCTTGGAAGACAGTGGCCATTTTGCCTAGTGGTATGCTTTGGCGGAGGTTCAGATCGTCAGAGAAAACTCCGGCACCCGTTCCATGCTTTGTTTTAGATCCATCAGTAAAGATGGATATATCTATATGCTGGGTAAACCCGGCATTTTCATAGACGTTAAATTGTCTGTTGAAGGCATATTGTAGAGGGAGGTAGTCTACTATAGCGTCCAGAAGAGGGATCTTGTCGACGGCCTCATTCAGGACGCGAGTATGCCTGCCTCCCCTGCCTGCTGTGTGCCACAGCCCTTTGTAGCGCAGCCTCAAGGCGGTCCTTACGGCTACTTCCTCCACAAAAAGATCAAGTGGTGGAAGGCATAAGACCACCTCTAAAGCGGCCGTAGGGGTTGAGCGTATAGCACCTGTAGAACTAAGACAAGCAAGGCGTTGCACATGTCCTAGTTTACTTGCTGCCGTAGCCTGTCTGACCCTGGGCCACCAGACAAGTGCTCCATAACATAGCATGGGCCTTATCACGGCAGTATACAGCCACAAGGTAATTCGGGGGGAGAGTCCCCAGGATTTACCCAAAGCGCGGCGACACTGCCAGAATGCCATGCATGCTTTTTCAGTTTTAACTTTTAAATGTTTCTCCCAATTCAGCCGTCTGTCAAAGATAACTCCCAAGTATTTGACATTGTCTGAAAAGCTGAGAGAAGTGTTGAATAGGAGAGGTCTACGTAAAGGTCCCACCTTCCTTTTATTTGTGAAAAGTACCATTTCTGTCTTTGAAGGATTGACAGAGAGTGACTGTTCATTACACCATGTTTCTGTTATTCGAAGAGCTGTCTGCATCAAGTTACAGAGCGTGCCCTCGAACTTGCCAGTAATGAGGATGACAATGTCATCCGCATATCCAGTAGTATAGAATCCAGCATCATTGAGTGTGCTTAGAAGGCTGTCTACCACTGTATTCCACAGTAGTGGGGACAGAACCCCCCCTTGCGGACAGCCCTTCGTCACAACATCTCTAATGGAGTTGTCTCCTATATTAAATTGTACTGCTCTCATCGTAAGCATGTGTTTTATCCACTCACAGAGAGTGGGTGCCACACCATGCCTGCGTAAGGCAGAGTTAATGCTCTTAAAGGAAGCTTTGTCAAAGGCTCCTTTAATATCAATGAAAACTCCCAGAGTGGACATTTTATTGTCTAGCGATCTCTCAATACGGTTTACTACAGCATGTAGCGCCGATTCAGTAGATCTCCCTGAGATATAGGCGTGTTGGTTCGGGTGCAATGGGTGTAAAGCCAGCACCCTTTCCCGTATTTCTCTGTCACAAAGTCTCTCAAGCGTCTTTAGTAAGAAGGATGTAAGACTAATGGGACGATATGATTTGGCCTGGGTATAATCCGTACGCCCTGGTTTAGGTATAAAGACTACCTTCACTTCTCTCCAGCTCTCCGGTATATATCGAAAAGCGACACATGCCCGGTAGATGCGCACCAGGTGAACAAGCATCAGGTCCAGTCCCCATTGTAGCAGGGCTGGAAAGATACCGTCCACTCCTGGCGACTTGAAGGGGAGAAAGGAGTTTATAGCCCAGGTTACCTTGTCACCCCGTACGACCTGGTTTGCCACATTCCAATCCTCCTCTGAGGGAGGTGGGATATTGGGTTTTGGCCATACATTGTCAGGGGTGACAATACAGCCTGGAAAATGTGTTTGAATTAGCACTTCCGCTGTCTCTTCGGGTTTGGTTGTAAAAGAACCATCCCCTCGCCTGAGACAGCCTGGCTGTTGGTTTGGATCCTTAGAAAGGATCTTCTTCAACCGAGCCGCGGAGGCAGTGGACTCTATGGAACTACAAAACGTTTTCCAAGAGTCCCTCTGTCTCTGGCGGATTTCTTTTTTGTATAATCGTTTTTGGTCTTTATAGGCCTCCCAGTCACTAGTAATTCTAGTTCTTTTTGCTTTGTTAAAGAGTTTGCCCAATGTTGATTTTATCCTGTCGAGTTTCGGACACCACCAGGAGGTTGTGCGACTCGCCCTGGATGTCTTCAAGGGGCATGACGATTCGTAAGATTGTAGGATCGAGTTCTGCAGGATATCCACACTGATTTGCAAGTCCTCTACCTGATCAATCTTTTCTGGGAAAACCGAATTAGCCAGGTGAGCTTCCAGATCTGTCTTGTAAGATAGTCTGTCAGTCCGCCTAGGGTTTCGATATTGTTTTGGTTGAGCTATAGTTCCAGATAATTTGAAACAAAGCCATCTGTGGTCTGACATAGACACAACAGGTGATACCTGCCAGCCCACAATATTATTGGAAATATCTGAAGAGGCCAGAGTGACATCAATCACGGTCTGGCTACGCGTTGTGACAAAAGTTGGTTCACATCCACGGTTCAGTATTTCTAAGTTTGTACTTATTAGGTACTCAAGTAAGAACCTACCTCGGGTGTTAATGCCACTGCTACCCCACGAAACGTGGTGAGCATTTGCATCACAGCCAATAATTAGGTTTTTGTTGTTCCTCTCACAGTAGTTCACCAATTCGATCAACTCCGCACTAGGTGGAGGGTCAACTGAGTCACTGGGGAGGTATACCGATGCGAAAATGACATCTTCCTTCCCTTCGTTTATGCTACAGCTCATCTGTATCGCTGTAATATCACGCGTACAGAGGTGTGGCAAAGCAAAGGCTTGTAAATGCTTGGGACAGTAGATGCACGTCCTTGGTTTCTCATGGGTGCTATCTGTAAAAACAGTGCCATTACGATTAATTAATCCACAGATCTTAGATTTTACAATCCAAGGCTCTTGTATTAATGCAACAGTGTCCTGCTGGCTGTCGAGCTGTCTGCGTAGAGTAACAGCAGCCTCTCGACAGTGTTGCAGGTTAATTTGTATTATGTTTAGTCCAGGTTGGGAGGACATGAGGTCGACAATAAATTATTCGACCTCGGTGTCCGACCCGGACCCTAAAAGCATACTCATCAGCTCCCTCTCCTCCTCAAGAGTATCCATGGGGGTGGGGAGTTGTGAGGCTTCTACTTCGGATGGCTGCTGTGGTAGCAGCGGCTCTCCTACTGGCGATGGAGGGGTATCCGAGGACGCACCCTGCTCTGCAACAGAAAGGGGTTTAGGGGTATCCGTAGACGCACCCTTCCTTGGGGGGTTGGAGTCTGGAACTGCATCTCCAGGCCTCTGAATTTTTACTTTTAGAGTTGTAAACTGATAGTGCAGTTTACTACCTCTACTTTTGACTGCCGTTTCAGCCTCCTGGTTTAGCCCAAAAACTAGGAGTCTGCCAACGGGCTCCTCCTTTTCGGCTGTGTGGAAGAGGGGCCAGTCCCGAACACCTATCCCGGGGTTCTGCACTGCCAGTCGGCGAATAACAGTCTCCGTAGGTTCAGGTTTCCCTGGAATCCACAGAGCTGCCTTCGCCAGCCTGGGCAGCCGAACCACCTGGACGACATTCAGACGGGCGCCCTCCCATAAAGTGGGCAGGTTTGACACTGCCTCTGTTAGCCACTTCAAGGTCTGGTCATCCTCGCAGGTGATTCTGAGAATCTCCCCGGAGTACTGCCAGCCCTTGAAAGTGGGTGGAATTTGGCCTTCGGCTAGGGCGAACATGTGATTGTCCAGAGCCACTAGCAATTGAGCTTTTATTAGGTCCGCTTGGACCTGGGTGATCTTACCGAGGAGGGTCTTTAGATCCACGATGGCCACGCGGAGGTGCCTCGTAAGGGCCTCTTTGTAACCACCTGTCCTTTCGGTTACCTTTTGGTCTGGCTTGACCTTCTTTTTCGGATTAGAGGTGGAGGGTGTGCTTCCATCCGATCTAATCCTTTTGCTTGTAGGAGGTGTAGGCCTACCGGAACCAACCGCCTTGGGGCTAGCTCTGGGAGCCAGTCCCTTGGTAGTGGTCGAGGATGACCCACGTCCCTTTCTACTTCTGTCTTTCATTTGGCCTGAACCTGCCACCTTAGGGTTAGCTTCGGGAGCCAGCCCTTGGGTGGAGGTAGAGGCCGTAGCGCCGGAGTTCTCTGCGGTTAAGCGAGCCTTCCTCCTGCGCTTCTGTTCGGCACCAGAAATCCTCTTCCTCTTTGGAAGAGTCTGTTGCTCCTTCTCTGTTTTTTGCAGCTGCTGTTGTTGTGCTTCTGCTTGAGGGGTATCCGAAGACGCGCCCTGTATGGTTTCTTTACGCTCGTCATCCATGCTGAAAGAAAAGACTTCATCTCCCTAGCTCCCCACCCACCACGGAGCCCAACAAGGGGACGCCGAACTTCGACGCCAAGGATACTAAGGAGATATAGCTCCCAGAGATGAGTTGCACACGAGCAGGCACCTTTAGGCGAGCCCCAGGGTATCAGAAACCAGAACCCCTAGGGACCTTAAGGACCCACTGCATGCACCTTCACCCCCAAAGAGCTCACCCTTCCGGCGGTCTGACCCGACGGAACAGCCGATTGATCGAGGTGGGTTAGTCTCGACCTCCCGTCTAGGTGAAATCAGGGCCAAAGAGATGTGTTACTGCGCTCCAGGAAACCAAACCGTCCCAGAGGCAGCTCAATCCCCAGGATCCCTTCATCCAACCGACACGGGTCGCCTCGCACGGCACAAACACGAGGGTAACCTAAGACCCTGTGAAATCCATTGAGCGGTCACAACTCAATGAAGAGGGGGGATGGTCCGCGGTGGCAGCTTTCGTTCCATCACACAGGAGTTTAGGCCCGGGATATCGCTACTAGCTAACCACTAACCTTGGTCCGGAGGACCTCAGCCGTTCTCCTATCCGCCACCTGGAGACGCGCTCGGTAGGTGTCCCAACCCCCGAGACGAAAAGTACCTTTAAGTATTATTATTATTTATGTCTTGTGTTCACATGATACTATGCAATAAGCATAATCATGTGAACTTATTATTTAGAATTGCGTTTTATGTTTTTTATTCGAATTCCCATTATTTTGTTTTTGTTTCACATAACACTGAAATAGTAAAATAAAACGCTTACTAAAGCGAATTACATTAATTCACAAAAAAAAAAGAAAAATCTCATTCGGTGGGATACGAACCCGTGTTCTTAAAGGGAATCTGATTTGTAGGTAGACGCCTTATGCCCGGACAAGGAATGCGAACAAACTGCCCCCGAACGGCAACAATAAAAACGTGACAGACGCAGGCAGGCAGACACGCAGGCCGAACAAGCATCATATCTTTATAATAAGGCACAACACTACTTGCCATGTTAAACCGGTAAAAGTACCAAGGCTTTATTCGACGGTTTACTATTTTACGGTTTTGTAAACACATTTTCATTACTTTTAATAGGGTTGCAAAAACAGTTACTTATTATGCCTATTTGTTGTGTTTTTTAAAACTACGGGCAGAAGTATATTTTATCTAATAATAAAGAAGGTTTATTACTGGCTTGCTGAATGCGCCCAAACGCTACGTTTAGCCACATCCTTACAAATCGATTTTGCGTCTTTGCCGCCTGATGTTAGTTCGGGTGGCATTCGTGGCAGGAAGATCTGCACGCACCTCACACTAACGCGCGAAACTTTAAATTCGGCATGCGCCGCAGGCTACAGGTAGTTTATATATAAGAAAATAATATATGTTTTGTTGTATTCATAATATAATATGTACTCCCGTTATTAGAATTATTGTTTTATATTATTGTCTTTTTATCTAATTTTATTTATATTTTATTTTGTGTCAGACGCGTTTTTGTGTTATGTTAAAATTCAAATACTGATGCTTTTAAAATGTATCAAAGTGGTGGACGCGACTCACCCATTACCACAATGCGGTGGTGGGGGTGCAAACAGTGCAAGTGTACGCCTTCCTTGGCCATTGACGGTGGCAGGCAGTTAAAAAAGAAAAAAAATTACTAACTTGCATAATGATAACAATAATTGTACTGACCGGGGGTGGCCGTCCCCCTGTTACCTTCAACTTCAACTATTGTTGCAACCCGTATAGAATTTGTAAGTATCCGATGCCTACTGATCTTTCACATAACCAGCACTTTAAATCGGTAAATCATCTCGGCTGCTACCCATGTCTTCACTCTCCTTAATTATCATGTAATCATCGATCACGAGTAAGAACCTCTGGAATCTATTGTTTGCTGTAGTTTCCAAAAAAAGCTACCAACATGATGAAACCAACTAACACGTGCATTCTACAGTAGCTATCATCTGACGCATTAACTAAGAATACGCCTAGCAGAGCATTTTTGCAAGTCATCCTATTATAATTAATTATTGCTTCGAATAATCGCATACGCCAATAACTCCGAAAAATAGGACGCTTTGACAAACATACCTACGTCGCGCCAGTGCAAGAACTCCAAACATTCTGCCCCGATTGGAATTCTATCCCTGACCAGCACACATTCTTCGACGCGGTACATTAGTTGCACCTCGACTTTGGTTCTATTTGCCAAGATTGCATTATATTTTAGGGTTAAACATTTTCCAGAAATGGTAAGCATAGTAACGAAAACTTAAAAATAATGCATCTTTACAAACTACCAAATATTTTTAACCATAGCATATTTAATTTTAACAGTTACTTGTTTATTTTTAAAACTTTTAAATTAAATTGTTAGATTTTTTGAATACTTACCTATTTGTTTTCAATATACACCATACATACTGAAATAAATGCAGAAGTCCCTAAAATCAGTATTTTATGTCACCTCTATCTCTATCGTTAGTGTACTGAGGGCGCAAAAATGTTGCTTGCCTACATTAACATTTTGCTTAGTTACGGCCCTGCTGTCAATTACAGGTGAAATAAACAAAGCGTAATAGCAATTTGTTTAATTAAATAATTATTTAAAACAGTTACCACATGTGTCCGCACTTGTCCAGCTGTGAAATACGGATGTGTGACAGCAGTGGTCTAGCCTCGTGCCGGGGTTACATTCCTTCCGTGATAAGAATTAGCCGGCGTGTGGCAAGGTTAACGGGGTGCATTCGAGATATATTCAGGCGCATTTTAAGGTGATTTAAAATAGATGACCTTGTTTGTTATTTTAATCGATTTCAGGAAATAAATTAGTAACACGGAATAGTTTAGATCGTTAGCCCACGGTGTAAGACCGTACAATTAGTTTTTCCTGGAACACAGGTAGATACTAATAAATCCAGAAGGGGACAGAGGTAGGTTTTATTCGGTTTGGTTACAGCTTTACGTCCTAAATTAGTTTCCTAACGAAACGCGGGTTGGCACTAATGAACCCAGCAGAGACAGGGAGATTATATGCGTTTTTTACAGCTTGGCGAGGTAATCTAGTTTTTCTCAACTTACAGGTGGGCACTAATGAGCCCAAAAGAGACAGGAGGGTTATATTCGGTTTGTTTACAGCTTTACCGCCGTATATTAGTTTTTTTATGAAACCGGTGGGAACCACTGAACCCAGAAAATACAGGGAGGTTTTATTCGGTTTGCTTACAGCTTTACGCCGTAGATTATTTTTTCCCCAAACGGAGGTGGGAACTAATTAGCGCAGAAAAGACAGGATGGTTATATTCCGTTTTTTACAGTTTCGTGCCGTAAATTAGCTTTTCCGGAGTTACAGGTGAGCACTAATGAGCCCAAAAGAGGCAGGGGGTTATATTTGATTTGGGTTACCTCCAGCGAAATTATTAAAAGGACGAGTAATTTATACAGGCCGGCTGGGTGAGCTGGAATCGTCGTCGAGTATTCAAAGCTTCTCAGGGGGATTGCTGTCGAAAATTCTTGTCGAAGTTCGCTGAATCCTTTTTTTCGTTCGATGAAATTTTTCTTTTATAGCCGGCTGTCGGCTTCCCTCTTGGCTACTAACTTAGAGTAGATGTGCGTCTGGACGCTCTGTCATGGCGGTCGCGCATAGCGGTGGATTTACAGCCACGGGCGCTCTAAGGCGTTTGTAATGTGAAAATGCGAAGTCTAAGCGCTTTCCATGTTTATTGTGAGTAATTAGAAGAATTAATTGAAGATATATCTGAATATACGCGAGAAAGACTAATGGAAGACATACAAGGGGAAGATATAGAAATAAATATAGATAAGGTGAAGTAGCCGAACTTTATAATGAAACCCCAAAAAGTGGTTTGGGCAGTAGATATAAATATAGAACTCGTAAAGAAAGGAATAGAAGAACTGTATTATAATTATAGCGATGGAGAGTTACAAAGAAAATGAAAACACTGTATATTCTTAATTCATAAAAGGGGGGGGGAGGTGATTGCAGCAACTATCACGGTATATCAGTGATTAATGCAATAAGTAATATCTATGACAGAATAATCAGAAAAAATATAGGAAAAGCATACCATGAAAAGCAGACAAAAAAAATAAAATGGTTTCACCACAGGAACATCATGTAGGTATTGACAATATCGTTTACTTGCAGTTAATACAAAGAAGATTCTACAGGAAAAGAGATTCTTTTATTATTTATCAATCCTAATAAAGCATATGATACCATATCACTAAAAAAGACATGGGAGGCAATGGAAAGTGCTAAACTGTAATCAAATCTATGGAAAAACTTTTCCAAGAACAAATATCTAAGATAAAGGTGAGAACGGTGTGGTCTCCAGGTTTTACAGTCACCAAAAGTCTGCGACGACGGTGCAACATGTCTCGCACCCTCTACAAGAAATGTACAAACGACGCACGTAACCGTCATCGTCAAAGGAAAGACAGCTGAAGAATTACAAACCAAGGCAAACCGCGCTCTTAATTAAGTGAATGGGTTAAGTGCAAAGGCTTAAAACTCGCATCTTGTGAAACACAAGCAGTGCTATTAGTAGCAAGGAGACAAATAGAAATGTTAAGAATACAGTTACAGGACATCACATTCATAACGGTAGAAGCTTTAAACATACTAGGGTGTAGTTTTCAATAAAAACTGTTGAATAGCGAAGCACATCGAGTATCTATCGGACAAGGCACACAGGGTAACAAAGCAACTGGGCAGGATTATGCCGAATAATAGAATCCCAAACAGCGAAAAGAGAAAATTTCTGGCGGCAGTCGTTTATTCCATCGTACTATACGCCACACCTATATGAAGCAAAATTGTTGAAAAGAAGAAGTGGAGAAATGAACTCAAACGCATTCAAAGAACGGTGATGTTAAGGGTGAGCTATGCATACAGGATGGTCTCCACAGTGGGACAGGGGGACGCTCCCAATCGATCTCATGATCCAAGAACGTATTCGCCGACACTAAAAGATGAAAGAATGAGATCCAAAAAGAGCATAAGGGAGGAGATGGTGAATTTATGCCAAGCAAGATGGAGAGAGCTAGAGGGGGAAGCCGCATGAACTAAGAAATTAATGAAAGATATCCCCAAATGGACAAACACGAAATATAGTAGTATGGATTACTTTGTGACCCAATGCTTTACAGGACATGACTGCTTCGGACCTTATCTGATGAAGATAGTGAAGGAAGCAAGGGCAGAATGTTGGTATTGCAGGGAAACGGACAGTAGCGCGCATACAATGTTTGGGTGCCCAAAATGGGAAAGAAGAGAAACTACTTTAGAGCTCGAAATAGAAGAAACCATTTCCCCTGATAATATGATTGATCTTATGGTAGAAAACAAAAGTAACTCGGACAAAATTACACGCTTTATAAGGCCTTCCATTAGCCTTGGTGCCTCCTACATCCCAATTAAAAAAGGTTGTAGAAGGGTTGCTTTGATTCGTGGCACTCGTACAGGAGTTTTAAAAAGTGTACGTCGACTGGTAGCTGGTGTTTCTGTGGCAGTTTTTGGAGCTCTTGCGAGGTTAGCATAGCCCTGGAAGCGGGAAGGAGGCAGCGACATTGGTGCTGAGCAGTGAGGAGTTTTAGCACTGGGGCAAAAATGAAGTTGTAAGCAGTTTTGGAGTGGTGCAAGCTTCAAGCAGCGTTCGAAGAGATATTTGGCTTGTTGCAACTGGCCAAAAGAGAGAAAAATGAGCCTCTGTCCTTCGTGGGACTCGCTGTGGGAATTTCTGGTGTCCTATTTTGCATCAGCCAAGCCGAATAAGGTTAGAAAGATATCCTAAAAATAGAATTTTGTGAAATTTTTAAAGTGTTGTCGGTTTTTGCACATTTCCGCAGGAAGCGCATCGTGAACGTTTTGTTGTGGTGTCTACTTACTTACGTTTGTTAAATCACTTAGGCATCGTACTCTTACGTAATCACTGATACTAAGCCAACTTGTTTTGATAAATTGTGTGGTTGGAGCGCCATGAATAAACAAGTGGTGGCTAAACCGATTAGTTTTAAAAATCATAAAAACCACGGTAATTATCTTAATAGCAAATGTATTGCTTATAATTATACATTCAATCATATTTGCTAGGATGTAGAAAACCCAACAGTTTTGAGATGATAGAGTCATTTATTTAAATAAAAATCTAATAATAATAATATTGAATTATACACACATCATAACAATATCGATAATGAGAAACTTTGTTTGTGTAAATTAGCGCTAATTTTTACTTGTGTTTAAAGTAAACTTTTCGTTGTGAAATCAGTTTTGGAGAATATCCCCGTTTGTAGTACAGTAACGCTTTCAGCAAGCTGCTCCAATGAAATTTCTTCGTCGGGCCCAATGGCTAATTTTACCAATTATTAGTAGTGTTTGAGAAACTTTTGTTCCAGTTACAGCTGCAACGCTGATGCGTTTGAAATGTAATACGATCAGCGTTTTACTAATATAACTTTTTATAAAATCTTGTATCGTTGTCATTTGTACAGCACGGTGCAATTCCTTCTTGTTTGTAGCTAACTAAACATTGCCAAAGGTACAGAAATGAAGTTGAATACCGTCAGTGCCGAGCGATAGAACAACTTTATAATTATTCTTCATCATCATAATTGGCTCGACAACCCATGTTGAGACGTAGCCTCCTCTAGAATTTTCCTCCGCCGTTCTAGATTCCTGGCTTTTTTTTTCTAGTTTGGTACTTTTATTGTTCGTACGTTGTGGTCGACCTCGTCGTTCCATCTGAGTCTGGGTCTGCCGTGCTTCCTCTTTCCATCTGGTTGTTAAGCCAGAACAGTTGGTTAGTTATTGTGTTACCGTGGGCGGCGTCCTCTTGCGTCCCGGCGCTTGAGGGCGCCTGCCGTTGCTTGTTTGTGTCGTTGCCGTAAAGGCCCTTTGTGTTTCCCGTGGGTGTTGGTATGTTTGCAAGCAGAGACGCGAGTTCCGGCTGGGCTGAGAAGAACACAGGTGGTATGTGGTGTGCGAGTTGTGAGTTATCACGTCGTGGTGTGAGTGGAATGGGCATTTTGAATCCAGTTCTGCTAAGGGGTCGTCCCCTTTAATTCGACGAGTCGAGGATCTATCCTGGCAGGACGTGTGGAGTCTCATTGCCGCTGTTGTTGCTCTCGTAGGAGCGCATTCCGATCTCCGCCATGACAGGCGGATTTCATGCCGATTGTCCCGCATGCCTGTTCGCGGCTAATTGAATGCCACAGGCTGTCGTCCACGGCCAACCGACTGCACGCACTCCTCAAGGACCGTCTACGAACTAAGGTACCTGTAAATAGAACCATTTAAACATAATAGTTGTTACTCGTGTGAACGATGTTGCGTTTGTGCTCATTCTGCGGGGGAGTATTTGTGCCTCTTTGCTTGTTTATTACTGTTTTATGTGGCGGTCTGAGGCTACGATGCCCTGTGACGCTGCCGTCGCTAGCCTTCATTTAAATGTTGCATGGGCGTGAGCTTTGTGCCTGGCCGTATAAAGAATTAATGAACTCTTCGCATATGTTTTTGTGAGGCGGCCGTTGCTAGCCTTCGTTTCAGTAATTGCATGTGCGTGAGCTGTGTGTTTAACCGTATAAACAATTAATGAACTCTTCGCATATGTTTTTGTGAGACGGCCGTTGCTAGCCTTCATTTAAGTAACTGCATGTGTGCGGGCTTTGTTATGCCTAACCGATTAATCCGCAAACGAACGCATCGCATAGCCGTGCGACGCCATAATTGTCACAATTTGTTCGAGACCTTTCATATGTGCGCTGGCTTCGTGCCTTGTTTATCAGGTGTTAAGTTAATTTATCGCATGCCTGGGCGACGTGGCATTGGCTGGCATATATTCAAAATTCACATATCTTTGCGAGTCTACGTTAGCCCCCTTTTGGCCAACTATTGCAGTTACGCTGCCCCTTTGCCTAATGAATTAGGCCGTTAGCTAATTCGTCGCATATCTTTGCGGCGCCGTGTTTGCCAACTGCTACACTGCTTCCGTCGCCTACGCCGGAGTATGATTTGTTGTCATGAACTAACGCCCCCTTTTAGGGCGCACACTTTTAACTGTTCTTTATGATGTAAAGTGACGAACCAACAGCGGCCAGTCACGTGTTGTGTGTTGTACAGTAGCATTAACGCGTTCATCAGCTGGTGCGTATTTTTTAAGAGATAATATAAGCTTGGCGGCGCGATATGCTGCCCGAATGTAAAGTCGACCAATAGACACATATCTGATTAAGGGACGTATTATTCTTGTTCGACCTGTGCATGCTCTGTTTCAGATAGCGCCCTCCAGTGTGAAGATAGATGTACGACGCGGCTTGAGAAATTGGAGCGTGCGGGTAGGTTTGGTGGCGGCGCAGCCCCGACCAAAAGGTCCCGACATCGCATTCCCAGTGTTTTCAGTCACGAAATTGTTGTTTGAGCTTACAGCTCCCGAGCACCCTTATAGACGGAGTATCTTGAATACTTCACTACCGATGACCGTCCAGGCCCGGTTATTCGGTCACACCCTTACTACAGGCTTGGTGGCGCCCTATTTATTTTTTTTACCGCCCCTCTGGCCGTTGCCCTCGGGTGATCTCGTTAAGAACCTGCCCTAGCTCCACTGATTGCTTAGCCGGCTTATCTTGTTGCGGCATGGGTAGCGGCCTAGGAGAACTTTCGTCCCGATTTTGTAGCGTTTTGACCGCGCCGGCCGTTTGGTTGTTGTATGAGCCGGTGCGGTGTCGTAAAGACAGTAAAGGACCATAACATGGTTTCGATGTGTGTATTCTTTTAACTGTTGTTTCTTCTAATTATTAGAGTCATTTATACTTCATGTTATACGTTATACGTAGTTATTTAATCTTATTACTAGTGGCACTATGGGTTTATGTCAAATTCGATGTTAACAGGTTAAGTTTTGTGTAAGTCTGTGCGAAATAAAGAATAAAACCTTATCTGCTAACCTAGCATCATGGCTAGCAGGTGTATATTTATTATGTCATCGGTTGCAGCACCACAGTTACGTTATGAAAAATAACTCTTTTCTTCATCGCGATTGATTTTTCAGACTGTTTTAAGTGATATCGGTTAATTCTGATATCATATGTTCGTTATTTTGTTCTGTATCGCCACCTGAAAGTGCGTTCCTTTGAATTATTGTGGATTCATATGGTTCGCGTCCTATTGCATATGGGACATACTACGCTTTCAACTAATCGAGGACCCACACGTTGCTTGTACAGAGATTTGTACCGATCTATTAGCGCTTCTCCCTGTATCACTATGTGAAGAGAGGCGTCCGGTGTCCCCATCGGAGCAATGGGCGTCTTACTTATTGCCCATGGAATTTAAAAATATTTTGTTGTAATTTATTGATGGAATATTTTCGTCACCCAATGTTAAACATCATGTGTTAGATCTAGTCAATTCAAGGACTTCTGATAAATATAGCTTACTCTTGTTCAGTAGGTTACATTACTGATAAATTATCAATCCCATGATAACATGCTATTTTAAGTATCAAATTAAAATTATTGTAATTAATCAATACCATTTGACTATGTCATGTTAGAGATAAATGTAATGTGTAACCTTTATCAGTTTGGACGTCTTAACTAATAATTAATGAGTGTACCAGCTAGTACAACTCTTAGAGAGTTTTGAAGAAGCGAAATAATTATTCCTACCCTAACAAGGAGCAACTGTAAGTATAGGTGCTACGTTAAATCCACTTCTTTATTTATGCTAAACTTGTAGTTATACAATATATAATCGGGGAATTTTTAAATGTAAACATAGTGGTGGTAGCATTCCAAACAGTTCTACTTTGGCTACACAAGACTTAATAGTTCGATCCGTCATAAATCAATGCGCCCAATAAAATACTGCACAATATATGCAAGCAGCGACTAACAACTACACTTTTTCAGATTTAATTCTTCATGTACAAAATGAACTGCCCTACAGAAATTTTAAACTCCTGTCCTGGTACTTTGCAAGGCACAGGGGCTCACATGTTTTTGGCACTTGTTAATACTTTGATGGCCACTCAATGTGCTCTAGGGCCTGAAGGCCGTTATCCTCCCGATTATGGTCCATATTTAACGGATGAAGAGGAATTTGACTTCATCGTCATTGGTTCTGGATCAGCTGGATCTGTTGTTGCCGGCAGATTATCAGAAATAGAAGACTGGAAAGTTTTGCTACTGGAAGCGGGCACATACCCTTCTGCTACAAGCGAGGTAAGCTATTTTTTACTGTTTTATTTGAAGTCGAAATAAAGTTAGTTGAATACAAATTGCAATTTTAATTAACCATCTCAGTGGTACAGTAGTAAGAATTCTGGGCTCCGATTCGGAAGGTCTCGTGTTCAAACCTCCCCGGTGAAAAGAATTTTTCAAAATCCATCCAGTGTCTGGGGGCGGTGTCTGACCGAGCAAATGCATTAGTCGTCTGATTACAATAAACTATTTTATCTGCGAGTGCTGTATTGCAGTTTAATGGCCCAGAACGTATTTAGAAACAGAACAGAAAATTATGGCTTCACACCAATATCATCTATATCAAACACGGCACTTGAAGAAGTCTTTAGATGAGCCACATGATGAGTTAATAACAAACACTTTGTTTTTACAGATACCAGGTCTCATGGCCAGTCTTCGAGACAGCGATGAAGACTGGAAATATAAAATGGAACCGTCGGACAGCTTCTGTTTAATGCTGAAAGATCAAAGATGCAGCTGTCCACGTGGGAAAGGACTAGGAGGCACCAGTCTAATAAACGCCATGCTATACGTGAGAGGAAATCGAAGAGACTTCGACAATTGGGCGAACTTGGGTAATCCAGGATGGGATTACGACTCCGTCGTGGAACATTTTAAAAAGTTCGAAAATACCCAGAATGAAAGAAATGATCAGTTTGGAGAAAGCGGTGAACTTGAACTTTCTCGATATAAAACTAGTCAGCAATTAACTGAAATCTTGGTAGGTGCTTATAAGGAACTAGGTTATGGACACTATCGAGAAGACACGTCTTTAGGATTTTCAGACGTGTACGTGACGATGTCAAACGGAACCCGTTCCAACGTGGCCAAGGCCTTCCTTGGAAAAGCAAAGGATCGGAAAAATCTGCATGTAGTTGTAAATGCTCAAGTTGCAAAACTTCTCATTAATGAAGAAAATCGCGCCGTTGAGGGAGTGGAGGTACGGGTGAACAACAAGCTATTTAAATTAAAATCGCGGAAGGAAGTTGTACTGTCAGCAGGCGCGATCAATTCTCCGCAAATATTAATGAATTCCGGAATAGGGCCTAAAGAGCATTTGGAGAGTTTGAATATTAAAGTGATAAAAGATTTGAAAGTAGGTGAAAATCTTCAAGATCACGTGATATATCCAGCGGCGTTTGTGAATGTAGATATTAAATCTAAATCGCGTGGCGATATGATGGATGATTGGTACAGGTATTTTATGCATAGAAAAGGTCCGCTCGTCAATATAGAGCTTTTAAATTTAGCAGCATTCGTCAATCCCAAACATGATTCGGAATTTCCTTCTGGACAAATGCTCCACATGCTGTACCATCAAAATGATCCAAACTTTGAACAGACGATGCGGCATTTTTGGGAATTCTCCGATGACGTCATTGCCACCGGCCTGCAACATAACAAAAATTCAAGTAATATAGCTGTTACTGCTATTCTTTTAAATCCTAAATCTTCAGGAAAAATCCTTCTTCGCAGCGTAGATCCTTTCGAACCTCCACTGATATTTCCTAACTTTTTTAGCGACAGCGGTGACAACGATTTACAAACGTTGATCGACAATATAAGGTTAACCGAAAGTCTGATTAAAACAGAGGCATTTTCGAGTATCAATCCTGAGTTGGTATACTTTGATATAAAACCATGTAGAACGTTTGAACGTGGGACAGACGATTATTGGAAATGTATGGTCAGAAATTTGGCATCAACTGTTTACCATCCAGTAGGGACGTGCAAAATGGGAGTCGCAGAAGATTCCACCTCGGTTATAGATTCAAGGTTAAGAGTTCATGGAATTAGAGGAGTTAGAGTTATAGACGGCTCCATCATGCCTAATGTAACTAGCGGCAATACCAATGCTCCTATTATAATGATTGGAGAAAAAGGGGCATCACTAATTAAAGAAGACTGGCTACAGCGGCATGACGAATTGTAAATCTAAATAATGATAACAAAATCAACTTTCTTCCTTAAGTTACAGTAAACACTTAGTAATTATTACCACGACACTAGAATCGGCATTTCTTACTATGAACGGAATAATTATGTTTACTAGCATGAAATCTCGACGTGTATTCTATATTAATTGATCGCAATATGCATGTGCTCAAAATGTATATATTAATATATTATTCGTACGTTTAATTGGCGTATAAGTGCTTCGAGAAATCCCAATTATTTAGATGTTTTTTGTTGCTTTCTTTTTCCACGGTTTCAGATCTTCCCTGCGGTATATTTACTTGTCCAAAGATATTTAGTTGTTGTGCTAGCATATTTATAAGATGTAAACTGTGTTGCCATTTATTACTGATAGACAAATACATCGTTGACGCTGATTAGTATGATACAAATTAATATAATATACACATAGGGGCACCAAGCTTGATCCCTTAAAATTATTTTGCTTTATAAATGCTTTCCCGCAGCGTATACATATTTATTATATATTATGTAATGATAGCAAAATGACCTACGTAATTTATTAATTAGGCGGTTATGTTTTCCAGCTCAGTACATATTGATTGCCATTTAATGTGAATTAAATAATTGAAACATTTAACTCTTAAAAATAAAGTGAATTGTATGTAAATTCGGCACTGTAATGTATAGTGTTTGTATATAAAATAGAGTTGGTTGCCTTGAAGAGCTTTAAAAAAATATATTGGGAATAAAACCGCTAGTACTTTCCAAATTGGAGAAAAATAAATACAATTTTTCCAGTAAAAGTCTTAATTTATGATTTTATTGAATCAATACATGCGTCTCAGAAGAGCTGCAGCGCAGAAAAAGGTCAGGAACGGTGAATAAATTCAGAAAGTAGAGTATTCCTGATACACAGGAAATGCGACCTACCCAGAGTGGTCCCCCGGGGGCTGTACGGAACACGGATGCATCTACGAGGCACCATGAATCTACGTCTAGAGCTGCGAGTTTGCAGCTCCGTTCAGCCTGAAGAAATTGTCGCTCCAAGGACGACAACCATTGAACCCCGTTCCAGATGTCCAAGCATCTGCAAGGACCTACGAAAATGTGGTCACCCTTGTTTGAAAAGCAATGCAAGTTAGTATTCATAGGAAGCTAAGCAAATCTATCATTTACCTTTAAATTATTGTTAAAACACAAAGGAGCTGTTTTCACCACAGTAAGGTTGGGAAAAGTGCATCTTATTTTGAATAGATAAAGTGGAGATCTCTATTACTGCTGAGCAATATTTAAATGGCAATATTGTAATTTAAAAAAATAAATAGAGCTGGTTAGAGAATAAAAGAAATTTGGAAATAGTGTGGGACTAGTTTGCTATAAAACACAAATGATTACATAAATAAATGTATTCCAAGTAGGGATAATAATAAATCCTAATATTACTTAAATATATTACTACATTAACACTTGAACTATTGTTTAATATCCGTTTAAAGGTTGCTTCGAATGAAAAATACAACTAGTGTTATGTTTAAAAAACTAAAAGAGTACCTGTATTACAAATTTCATAAACACAAGCAATGCTCATCGATTTTATTATAAACTAGCATGTCCGTCATAAGAAAATCCTTCAGTCTTTCCTCTTCTACTTTAACCCTTTCTTCCGGGCTGGGTGGTGCACCAATTTTTTGGCTCCTTTCCAGTCTACCCTCTACACCATCCCTCCTACACATGTCCTTCGGTTTTTGTCTTTATTGGATATTTGAATCAATTTCCGTTGTACAAGATTCTGTAGCAGCAAAGCTTGTGCCAAGGACGAAGTGTTCATAATTATGTAGAAAATAGGTACAAGTATGTTCAAAGTTTCAAATAATACAAGAGTGAATTCAAACACTTACTAATTAAATCGCAAAGAGAAAAAATATGCCAGTCGGTAAGATTAGAACCTAAAGGGAACCTGATTTCTACTTAGACGATTTAACCGATCTACCGGAAATACTGTGCAACACAGAGGCTTATCGATGTATTATGAAGAGGCGACATAAGAAGTAAAACCGATAAGTTCAATACCATGTCATTGCCTGAGGAGACCCGTTGTGTGATATCACTTGTGCGATCTTAATGGAGCTTGTCATGTATAACACAAGCATAATAGGCCATGCGTTGGATTTAGTATTGTCATACTAGGTCCAAATAGTTTACTATCTACAACAGTCTTAAAAGGTTGCCATGACTAACAGGCTGTTGTCATAAGAAATCTGCCGTTGGCTATGCTCTCAAGAAAATAAACAAGCTTGTGACTATTTGGATGCAATTGCCGGCTGAAACTAGCTCGGACGAAGACGGCGTGTACAGTTCTTTAGAATAATGGAATCAAAGGGCGCCAACGGATTTTTACCAAGTAACGACAAGTGTATCCAGGCATTCAAAGAGAATTCGTAAACTGCAGTAGCATAAAATAAAGAGAAGCTCAACTCAAGTACAGGTAGCAGTAACAAATAAATCATGGCAGAATGCGAATATCACAGTATATAATTGTCATGAATTCATCTAAAACATTAGAGGTCGACAAATTACCAGGCACCTCACAAAAACTCATAAAGCCTAATACATACATCTTAATACATACTTACAATAGTTTACAAGAGATTACGCTTAGGTTCCAGGTACCAAGCTCGGGGAGAGAACTGTATACTCCCAAGGTCACATTGGCAATCCAAACGTAAAAATTCCCAAACGGGCCTCAAAGCGCAAAACTGCACGCCACAGGGGGAATCGGGCTGCGATTGAAGATAAGAACTGGTCTAGATCACGCCCTAAGCGACTCCCGCATCCAAATGCTGTAGAAGCTAACACCTTTGAAAACTGCCCTAAAACTCCTCACTGACTGCTGTAGGTAGAAAATTGTCCACGATAGAACACAGGCGAAATTAAATACAGCCCGAAGACGGCGTCCTTCCTCATCCCACGATGTTCAGAGCCATGTGCGAATAAAGTACTCAGCAAGCGTAGAATGCGCCGACAACGATGTGGAACAAAACGTCCCTAAATTATGTTCAGGAAAGTAGATTCGCCGAAAGGCGCGGGCAACCATTACCCAAAAATCAAAGTAAATGCCCATACCTCACTGAAAACTTTAACGGACGCTTTAACTGGCTTCATGCTGCTAACGAAGGCAAGCCAGAAAAGAACGCCAAGGAAACAATCGCAACCTTTTCCTTCTTGGGCTGCCAGCCAAAAGTAGGAGTGGGACAAGCGCGCGAAATGTGAAGTCAGTCCTATAGAGATTGAAATCCAATAGATGCGTAACAATATGGAATAAGTACTACAGACATGGAAATCAAATAGATGCGCAATTATATCGTAACACGACGATCCCTTGCAAAGTCAGTGCGGCGAAAAATGCCTTTCTTATTGTGCAGGGCACAACTGTGGTGTTTTGAATTCCTAGCATGGAATGGAGGTCTCCCCGTAGAAGACCCCCTTGCAATGGAATACCGCACCTTATTTCTGGATCTTGGAAAATGCTTACTTAGTTGCAAAACAAACGTAACTATACTGTGCTTTAGAAGTGAAAATAACACAGGAAATTTGTAAGATGTCTATCAATATAACATTCACTTGAGGGGGTCAGCTTTGCAGCTGTAACCGCAACGATGCTTACCAAGCAATTCCTAAGAATTCTACCTGCTTGTTGTGACGTCAGACGATAACAACCTCAGCAGTTATGCCAGCCAAACAAGTCCCACAAGGGAAGAGAGCACAGAGAGCTGAATGCGCTACTGCACTATTAACGGAGATACCCCCAAAAGCTGGTTTCACGGCAGCTACGTATAAAGACACATATTTATTCTAAGTACGGTCGTAATATGTAGATGTTTACCCTCTTATTTATTTATAAATATTCGTTCTATCGTTAATTAGTGTTTCTATGATTATAGGATTTGGAATAAATTAACAGCTTAAATACATTACGTCCTAAATATTTCTAAGAATAGAAGCGAGCCTAAAGTTGTTTCAGAAGCCGTGGGTTGTCTTTAAGATCTTTGCATGGGGCAGTCAGTAAGAGGTGTGTGAATGCAATATTTAATACCACAGGTGATTGCATCCCAATGAAGGAGCTTTGAAGTGAATATCGCTTGTGGTGATTATGTGGAGTAATAAAAAGAAAAAGAAATGATTGCTTAAGTAGCTTTGCAATGGAAGTTCTATGTAGTTCTATTGTGCAGCCGAGTTGGACACTGTTTTATGATTGATATTGCTGCAGTTATCGTAGAGAGCTTTGTTTTTGGGTTATTGCTCATTATTATTGTTGGGTTAGTGGACAATTGGTGTCGCAATATAGTACACTATTTACCTGGTAATAGTGGACATCCGACGAGACGATCACTAACCTTTTACCGAATAATTAATTATTATCAGTGCTACCTGGATAGCTTGAGATGCTTATTTCCCACAAATTCCTTGCTAATTCGGTTTTCTGTACTGCGACAATCGCGGAAATTCTCACCGAATTGAGTTGAAACTCATTGCCCTAGCAAGCATTCGGCTAATCGACGCCAGCTGCAGTAAGTATCGGTATTGTAGGTATTACAGGTGTATCATGCGCGATGCACCTGAAGATTGCTGATTGAGATATTCTACTAGATGCTACGTGGAAGCATCATAGATCCTTAAAACGCCCTTTAAGTACTATCATCCCGAACTCGTACTGCTGAATGTAGTAATGCCTACTAGCTTTTGTTTACATGCGTTACTTTCCAATTTGAATATTTTGTGCTCATGCGAGCGAAGTTTGGTGAACGCATGCCACATGACCGACTCGCCCTTCCGAGGTTGTTTGTCATCCACAGGTTCCAGTCCGCAGGACAGGTTCGGAATTTTGGTAAGCCCTGTAATTTTTGCTTGGGGACCGGTTTGAATCAAGGAAAAAAT
Organism: Agriotes lineatus; assembly: GCA_940337035.1. NCBI lineage: Eukaryota > Metazoa > Arthropoda > Insecta > Coleoptera > Elateridae > Agriotes > Agriotes lineatus. The sequence goes on from CALNHX010005435.1 coordinate 53,966, forward strand.
ATATCAGCCTCTAACCTAAATCAATGTGCCTACAGTACATACGACACATTTTCAATTGACGGTAAATCGAACATGCACATGCTAGGTGTAATTAGATCAGCGGTAAAATGCAAAAACCCAGGGAAATTACAAACCTTACAAACCAAACCTAGTAGTCGCTCTTCGCTAAAGTTGAACGAAATTTGGAGGCTTACAAATGCTTTTCATTAACGAAATACTTTCCCTCATAACCTACATAAGCCAAGTTTCTTGAGGATGCAAACTATATCCAAAGATGCAAAGGCCCAAATTGGAGTGGAATACAGGAATTGAGCATTTATTGCAAAATCTGCTGTTAATCAGCTAGTAAATATCCACTTTTCCTTTTAATAAAGATAACATTAGGAATTAAGTTTTAACTGTCATTGTATTCGCGGTTATGTTAAGGGTCTACAAGGATAAATCAATTCATAGCACTTACATGTCGTGTTCGCGTTAAAATAAAAATAATGTAGCACGTGTGTCTAATAGCCACATAAAAAATGCATGACCTCCAGGTGGTTTTGCCAGTATGCTGTGCCCATGAAACATCGAAAAAACACACATCGAACAGTATTCTATGCATTGTCACATATGTTCGTAATTCGAAAATACGCGCACTGCCACTCACTGTATTGCTTTGCCATTTTGAACCAATGTAAATCTGTCTAACTTGAATGTTCGGTGTTATTTAAGATCTATTTAGGACTACAGCATACTGCTGTATGTTAGAAATAATTTGTTATATTTTAACCCTTTGGACTTTGAATGAAACTTGAAATGGTTACATTTATTTCAACTACAAACATTTAATTTATTTTTAGAACCCCCACTGAGAACCCCATACTGAGTCCTCTGCTAGGTGTATTGTAGTTATAAATTATTCTTACGCATTTGCAAAAATTCTTCTCTTACATTGTTCTTTTAATTACGACCTTAATGTATCTGACTGAAAAGGCTGTAAAATAATTTGTGCCCTGATGAAAGTATAGTATGTACAGTTTGTTCACATTTTGACCTTCCATTATTTAGCTTTAGCGAGGTCTATAATTACCAGGCGAGTTTCTGAATACAGGCTAATGCAATCCCTGAATCCATTTTGTACCTATTCTTCTTCATCTTAGGCTATTGGTCTGTTGATACCTACCGGTTTAGGCATCACTCCACTAAGTGACGTGTTCTCGGTTTTTCCTCAGACGACCTTCAGGGATTCTGGTACATTCTTTTCTTTTAGTTAATTACCCAATCACCAATCTTCCAGATTTAGCATTCCTCTGTTATTAAATCGCTTTTTATTCTGCCAGTTACCGGTTATATTTCGGAGAGTTTTTATTGCAACTGTTTCCAGGATTTGTATTGTTCAGGAAGCGTCTGATCTAGTTTCTATGCCGTACGCCAGTAATATTTCAGCGGCTTTATGGCTTGCTGCAACTACCGTCTCTGTGTCACCTACACTGGTTATGTTGATTTCGAAGTAGTTAAAGTCCATGACTTGGTGTATAACTTTCTCTTCGGCTCGAACTTTTTGTTTTATTTTATTTTTTAATATATTTTTGTATAACCATCTGGTCAATCGGTTTTACTTAAACCCTATAGCTGTAACATGTAGTATGGATCAAAAAGGGCGATGACGACGAATGCGACTGCGGCGAGAACTGAGACACCATGGAACACGTGTTGCTCGAATACTCGCTCGAAACCTGGCCGAGAGGCGCTTGGTGGCAGCTTGGCTGCGTTCACCAAGAAACTAGGAGCACGTCGTCGCGATCGCGAATGATATACTATATTGGCGAGTACTTTGGGAATTCATGAAAAACGTTGAAAGCGCAATCAAAAAAGGATAAAAGGCAAAAGGATGGTTTACTTATTGTAATGAAGAGCATGAAGTACCTACCAACAATTTCAATTCCAATACTTCTTCCTGCTCTAGCGTTACAATCCTTTACCAACAAGACTTAAATATCTCTTTATCCTATTTCTGTCATCAGCTTTTGATTTTTATAGCGACTTAAATCAGTCATTTATGTATTTGTTTCCAGTTTTTTACGTTTTTTAATATAGTTTTGCGTATTAGTACTGACACATCAGTATTTGCTTTTGCATCTTTGTTAACTACAGTACATAAGGATAAGAAAATAATCTTTTAACTGCTCACTGCTTTAACCTCTCTTTTTTGTCTTAATGAACACTATAATGTTAGCGATGGTTCACGAATTTTCTCCAGAGCTCTGTCGGTGACGAGTGTTGCTTTACAGGATCGTTACAAAGCGATAAATAGCGGGATGATGCGAGTATTGTTTAAAGTATATCCGATAGTGAATCGATACTCAAGCGAGACAGATACCGGATTTTAGATTGGTAAATTACGCTTCGGAAAGCTAAATATATCCGATAAGGGTTGTAGTTTTTCAAAATTGAAACCGTAATGAGCTTACCAAACGGCTACATTCACGGAAAACTAACGCTAATGTCGCGCGCACACACAAACTTTCTGCTCGACTGCTCCTGGCGAACTGACGATTTGTTCCCACTTGTACTTGGCGCGAGAGCTCGACCAAATCTCAACCCCTTCTTATTTGTTGGGATTGCCAAATGCAGTGGTGGAGGGAATTTTCACGTAGACATAACAAATGGTCAAGAGCTAGCTAATGAATCACTCCTTATTCATGCTAGGTCCCACTGTCTTACTCTATTTGAGGACATAGTCAATTATAACAATATATACAATATACATATAATCTTAAAGATTATGGGCCAGCGTAGAACTTTCATACTGATTATTTCCATATTAGATATTGTTTGAAGCTTACACGGTTACTCGAATCATTATCGTTAAAATAGAATTTCAGCTTAGACCGCGTAGTTTTTGTACATAAACACCAAGAATTATCTGGCTTAATGTGCCTTGTATCTTATAAACTCGAGCAAGAGCGACTTTCACGCTGATGATGCAAGCCGCAATGTCTTGCGAACTGAATAGTCAATATGGGTGCACAAACAGCAACAAGACCAAATCCGCCTACGTATCTTCGATCTCAAGATACTCAAACAGCACAAGTCACCAAAGAGCGTGGCCGTCGCGTGGATCCTTGATCGTGATGACAGGGTGCAAGGGACATTAAGTCACGGAATGATGGGTGTTCATCTACAAAGACTACGCGGTCTAAGCCGAAATTTTATTTTAACAAGAATATTTCCACATTCTTAGTTTCAAACCAGTTAGAGCAGTAGAACCTCTAAAATCACAATAAATGCATAGTTTTTGTGTTCATGAAAATTAAGAAAACAGTAGATAGATTCGAGAAAAATAGAATATAACAGTTTTTCTAGCACATCATATAAGGAATAAAACATTTTTTTTAATTTATTTGTTTTATTTATTACATAATACAGGAATGCTACAGACCGAAGTCCACATGAGATTCCACAAAATACATTGTTAAAGACATATTACAATTATATTACATATATTATATTACTAACAGTATAAGTATCGTGAACTACTTCTTAAAAGTACGGAAAAATGCTGACTAATAAGAAAGTTTAGCCAAAAAGAGTGAAATACAAAATAAAACATTTATATATTAAGCACAAATACAAACAACGATTAATTACAAGACAAAAAATGCGATTTTAATTTATATTTTTATGAGTTTAATGATACACTGTAAAAATAAATGGTGTTACTAAAGTGGTTGGCATTTCTTACAATTCTACAAAGGGGAGAGTTTAGGAAACAGTTAGTTCTTCGGAATGGCAAATGAAATGATTCAACATTTCGTAAGTCTCTTTGTTGGGCTATTTCGAATCTTGGTTAGGGTGTTTGAACGTCTGCATATGTGTAAATTTGAGGAGGCACAGAAGGGAATACACAAGAGTGAGGGATATGGAGTTTTGGGAAAAACTGTCCCCTAGTGTGCTTTAATAAGTGGCGAAAATGCAGCTTTCCTGTAATTATCCTTGACGTCATACTTTATTTCCTGGGCTACTAAATATTGCAAAATAACATATACCAAGCATTCAAACTTCCCACTGCGTATCGCTTATGCAATATTGAACTGCTTATAATACAATACAAATATTTAATTATTTATTTAAAACCAAATTAATTCTTTACCAACGTTCAAAGTTTTAATTTCTATGTACTGTTATGAACACATTTTAAGCCTCTCTGATTATAATATCAATTAATAATATTTCAAGCATATCAAATATTATTTTTAAAATGTTCCAGATCTGTGCTAGTTTAATTTTGAAAATTGTGTAAAATAGCATTGGCCCTGATAATAATTTGTAAAGCGGTATTAAAAATAGTGTTAGCCTTGATTTGAACAAAATATAATCAGAGTAGGCTTGGAAATAATGTAAAACAATATAAGATCATAAACAAACAAACAATTGGAAAAGGAAGCCAAGCTGTGAAGCGTAAATAAATAATTATTAATACGTGAATAAATACCCTTTTCCCAATTCAGCTTGTTTGAAAATTAATTTTCTATTCTTTGCAATTATTGGAGCCCTGTGAGCTTCGTGGGAAGCAGTTGGAACCCTAGGTATGAGTCAATTGCTGAATTGGAAGTGCTTTCGCAGCGGTCGACCTACATGAGTCGCTCTCCAAGCGTCAGAGACTTGTGTTGCAGGCTAACGAAAAAAAAGGAACCCAGGCATCGTGGAACTTGCTGGGTGTCGAGTTAAGCTCTAGTTTCCGTTGGAAGAGCATCGGAAAGATTAGAAAAGTTCATCGTAAAAGATTGAATTTAGTAAATTCGAAGCGTGGCGTGCAGTATCGGCAGAAGCGTCATGCGCGTGTTTTTTGTTTGTGACTGTATTGTCATTACCTAGGCTACAATTTCATTACGCAATCACAGATAATTGTCGAATAATAGTGAACTTGTTTTGCGAATTGTAAGGTTGGATGGCCATATTTGAATTAAGTTCCCATTAGTTAAATAATATCCAGCATGGTAGCGATCCCAGTGGTGAATTTATTAAAAATAGCACGATAATCAAGTTGATAGCAAATGTATTTCCTATAATTTACACAAATCAAGATGATATTTTCTAGGATGTAGAGACCCGACCCATTTGAGATTAAAGTCATTTCATTTATTTTCAATTATATCCACAACAAATTATGTCAACCACAATAATACATACCTCCTTTTCACTAATAATACAAAACGCAAGACTTCCAGCGTGTTAAAATAAGCATATACGGTTGTAATCACTTTTTAATCAAAAACCAATCCTTGAACTTCCACTTCCCACATCTTTATAATATCCCTATTATAAAGATGCGAATTGAACGGGAAATGCGGTAACTAAATACTGAATAAACGATGCATCTAAGCACTTCACCAACTACGTTTCCAATGATTAAGCAAGAAATATTGACATAATTCCCAATAACAAATGCTTTAATAAAGTTCGTTGAATACGTACCTATACATTGACCTCTATAGACAAACAAATCGCCTTACTGAAAACCCGATGTACCTATGTCATAACATTGCATAATAGTCTACTGCATTTTCTATTGCACCATCGTTAACCAAAGTTGCTATGCTATCTAGCCCATTAATCACCAAGATGCTCTCTTTGAAAAGTTAAAAACTCGTTCCGACAACTGCATCCTGCATTCCAGCGTAGTCGTAGCCCGAATAACTAAAATAAAAAATACGCCTAAACCATCGGTTGTAGTTCTGTTCCCACGGGTAGCCTTTTACTGCAGGTTGGCGCTACTTAAATTATGAAACAAGTGTTTGATGTATGGATTTTGTGCCTGTGGCCGTGATCAAGTTAGTAGTGAAATAAAGCTGCGAAAGGTGTTTTATGAATTGCGATTAGACACGCCTATCCAATAAACAATTCTGCTTGTTTATCGGTGAGTGTTATGTTATCATGCTTATTATCATCACAATATTCATTACATCATATTGGTCCCTTACATCGTGCTTAGTTAGTAATTTTATAAACTGCCTGTACATAATCTATGTACGAAGTACCTAAATTGATCTGTGTTGTGCTACTAGCACTTTTTCTGTCGTATTGTACAAAATGATCTATGTAGTGACCACCATAAAATTTTAGTTTTGATTTTTTAAAAACAACTTTTTACGACAATCATTTGCGCTTGTTTAAAAACTTATTTAATCCCTATCATATGTACCGAATGATTTTTACTTATTTAGAAAATTGCGTTTTTCGTTATTGTCAAAATCCAAAAATTGTGTATAGAATTGTGAGATTCTATAAATGTCTAATGAATCTGTTAAATGTAACTACAGACATGCTTAATATTTATAATAATAATAAAAATAATATGGCTTTATTTTTTGTGTACGATATAATAGAACATAAAAAATTAATATGTATAAAAACAACAGAATCGAGGTTCAGATGTACAAGTAAATTGTCGCCTGCTTTGCCATCTAAACCTTAAAATTATAGTAAATATATAGTAATTTAAAAAATTATGAAAATTGGGTAGAAAAATAATTAAGGCAGCTGAACTTCCTTCAATTCATTAGAATTATCTTCTGTGTTACGTAACGTTTCGTTTGCATTAGCAAACTTCATCAGACGAAATAAAATATCATAATTACAGTTTTTCAATATCAATTAAATCTGAAATGAGGAAAGAGGTTTGTTAAACTCAAAAGGTAATATACAAAATTATAATTTTCTTCGTAAAGTAAATAACACTAAAAAATTTGTTAAGCAAAATAAAGACATTTTAATTACTAAGGCAGATAAACGACAAACTACTGTCATCATTAAAAAAACAACTTCTGATAATAAAATGATACCGAAACATACAGTACAGAAAATAAAAATCCAACAACTAAAATCCACAATTTCAATCAGAAAATTAAAAAACAATGGAAAGATAACAACTACATAGACACCATAATTTACAAAAAACTAATAACTCATAATGGACTCTTACCCAAAATTTATGGTTTACTTAAATTATACAAAATAGACTAACCCATAGTCGCTTCATATATGAGCCCATTGTACTATTTATCTAACATATTAAGTAATATTACTCATTACTAAGGTCCTGGGTGGTGTAGCTTGAACAAGCGTCCACGTTCGATCAGCAGAGTTAAGCAACGCTCTTTGTGGTCAGAACTTGGATGGGAGTTCCACGGCTGCATCTCTCGGCGCCTCGTGGTATGGCAATCACGGAGAAAGTTGGTCCCGGCGGTCATAACAACATCATGACAGTCGTTAGTGGGGTTGGAAGTCCCCATAACTGCACAGCGACGCCTATAATTGGCCTAACGGCTGTTGGCTGAGTGCGAAATAAATAAAATAAAAAATAAATAATAACCAATACAATGTAAAAGACTCTTGGACGTTTAAAACGTTTATCGATACAATTTAACTTAAAAAAGAACATGTTTTATTCTCCTTGGACGTTGCTTCTTTATATACTAATATTCCAATAGATTTAGCAATTGAAACAATAGAACAATATTCTTGTCAAATTGAAAAATTGATTGATATTCCTGAAAATTAATTTATTAATGCAGTTGGATATATTCTACAATCTACATAGTTTTCTTTTAATAATCAAACATATAAACAACATTTTGGAGTTGCAATGGGACAACGCTATCAAGTACGATTGCTGATTTAGTAATAGAAAAATAGAATCTGAAATCTTAACTAATATAACAGATATTGGTTTTTGTGTTATGTTGATGGCATAGTAATATGTAGAAATAAAAACGACAATAATAATATTTTCAAAATCTCCAATAATTACCATCCTAGAATACAATTCACAATTGAATATAAAAATGTTGACCTAATATTAATAAGAAATAAAAATGGTAACATTGAAACAAATTGGTTCGGAAAAAAGTCAAAACCGACAGGTACTTAAATTCTCAAACCACCACAAAATATAAAAAGTGTAATTAATAGCTTAACCGATCGTGCAATTTTACTATCCTTAAAAAATATCACAATCAAAATATTAAAAAAGTTAGACATTTTAATAAAAAAAATAACTATCCAATAGAATGTATAAACTGAAATATTAAAAAGGGAATAAATAAACGCAAAAATAAGACACTAACAAAGTATCATCTTCTATTGACTTATACCCTAATTGCTTAGGTCAAGAATTCAACAATTAACACATTATTTATAAAAAAATATTCCTAACTTCTCCCGAAGGTTCTCCCCCCCCCCCTCCTGTGACTATGTGCTTTGCGTAGGCCCAAATTCTAGCATTTTGTTGTCGTCCAGCTAAGTTCGATTGCTGCTGCTTGTAAATACTATCAACCTCATAGTATGGGAGCCTTTCTGGATGCTATTTAATCAGATTACCATGTTGTAACGTTCTCGATGGTGGCCCTTCATGACCCTCGAGCCTTGATTAGGTTGTTTGAATGTCAGTGATTGTTATTTATTACTCTTGCCTAGTATATTACGTACCTGTATGTATTTTTGTGATTATGTAGAGTTAGTATGTTGTATCGAGTGCACTCTATTTGGTTATTTTAGACTTTTGTGCAGTATGTATTTGGTACTTGTACTAATGAAGCAATGTTAAAGTATGAGTGCTTTGCGTTATCGTCCTGAGATCCTATTTGAGTACTATTTGAGTATAATCTTTACTGTTTGATTATAACGGCTACCACTACTACCGGTGATTATCATATATATATTTTAGAATCCAACTTGTTCGCAGGTGAGTAAATTTCACATTATTGTGACACCGACTATACTTTTATAGCTAGTCGGTCCACGATAATTTGAGATTCATTGGAAAACTGTAGTATCAACGTTCTTTCTGAATTTAAATACTTCTGCCGTTTCTTTCACTTAGTGTCTCGCTGATTGTGCTTCCTGATTTTTCTGAAAGGGTTTGCTTATACACTACTTTGCTACGTATTGGAATATATTTACACAGCAGCAGTATCAAACAGCTTCGGTCCTAACCAAACCTACGAACACCCGAAAGCACTAGAATTTGTTAACAAATGCGATGAAATAATTAAACATGTACTCTTTTAATATTGAATTTTAGTGGTCATTTGGAGTGTATGTAACTTGATTAGGAATTGATCTAAAAGTAAATAATAATAATTGTAAAATTATTAATGGCTCGATACACCGCCATCTGTGTTTTCTCTAATACACATACCGGTCCGATTATGATTCCAGGTGCAGTGCTCAGGTTTCATTTCCTTATCTGATGAAAATAGTGTAAATTCTCATCACATTTGTTCCATTCATTTGCAAAATAAAAGTGTACCTTATAATTTTGGTATAGTTTTCTCTGTATAGTAAGTTACTCTTATTTTTAAAATTTTCTGATTACTCTACTCTGAAGAAGCATTTCTATTTGAAGGCGCCTGTTTAACGGTAAAATGTATTTCAGCAAGCACTAAACACTACTCGGAGGTCAACCAGGGCTGTAGAGTAGGAGTCGGAGTCGGGAGTCGGAGGCGAGGAGTCGGAACTTTTAGGGTGGAGTCGGAGTTGGAGTCGGAGTCCGTATAAATTACCCGACTCCGACACCCACTTATCAATTTTTGTTTTTAATAAAAACGCCAAAAGCTATCAAACTATTTGAACGACTGTAGTACTGACTATTTGAAGACAGACTCAGGGTTAATAAAAATCGATTTTTCTTTATATATGTTAGTTTATGAAAATGCACATGCACTACTATAACATGTTAATTCATAGGTCCACGAGTGTGCAAAATGTGTTCCAGAATCAGTGTGATCACCACTTGTAAATTTAAATTCCTGCCAAACTATTTTAAAAATGTCGACTTTGTCCCTGTACAGCGTAGTAGACGGTTTCTCTATATCTTACCAATAACTGTTTTATGTGATTAACAATAAAACAAGCATAGTACGTATTATTACTATTATTAGTATTACCTCTAATTTCTAACTTTCACAGTGCACCTTATTTTTATGTTTTAACTGTTTCAAGATGTATTTTAAAAGTTAAACCAGTTTCAGCATTTTGTTATATTGTTACTGTTCATGGTGTTTTTGTTAGTTGGCAATATTTGAAGGACACTTCTTTGGTGTATTTGTTTTGTTGATTTGGCAAAATATAAAAAATATCATTTAAATCAATGATTTTGATAATTAAATTACTCCATTAAATTCATTCATTATTTTAATCAAATAATTTAAATCTGCTCAACCCTGCTCAGACGTCAGACTATTTAAATTTTCTATGACTCAGTAAACTTGTATTATGTAGGCAGGTAGTAAATGACCCCTTAAGAAAATAATCAACTACGGAATGTAGTTAGTACTGTTAGTTTAACTATAGAAGAATTGGCTGCACAAGCATTTGTGTTCTTTCTGGCTGGATTTGAAACTTCCTCCACAGCAATGACTTTTCGTCTTTACGAGTTCGCTGTAAATCAAGACATTCAAAACAAGCTTCGAGAAGAAGTAAATGCTGTTCTGGATAAATACGATGGGACACTTACTTATGACGGTAAGTAAATGTTTCCCTATATGTTATCATATTACATGTAAGTTACGTTCGGTAGCTACATTATTATGAGAATTTATGTGAACACTTACTAATTTGAGTGAAAAACTTAACGAGAAAATCACGCTGAATTTGAAACTATTTTGTAAGATTAAAGGCTAGAATAGCACGCAACCTAAATGTGTCAACCACGACGGAGGCGAAATTTTCTACCGGATTTATAGTCAAGATTCGCTCCGATTGAATGAAGAAGGTGCCTTCAATCGCCATCTTTACCCACACTGTTCAAACCTACAACCAAGATCTCCCTTCAAGCATGTATTGAACACCATGTTATCAAAAGGTGCTTATAGGGTGCTTTGCTCCTGTAATGCTGTGTACACTGGTAAAACAATACATTCAGTAAAAATTCGCTTTGGACAACAGCATTATCTCAGGTCGGGTCTTGTATCATCAGCAAACGCCAAACACCAACGCGATACCGACTATAAGATCATCTGCGATTAATCTTCTATTAGCTCTAAATCACCATTATTCTTTAGCAGTAAGATTCGAGAAGCCATTAAGATTTACAAACACTTCAATAATCTCAATAGAGACGATGGATCCTCTTCCTTTCATTAGGAAAGAGTCGGAGTTCATTGCTAAACCCCTCCTTATGCGCTCTTTATTCAACCGGTATGACTTTTGACTTTTTCTTTCCGATCAGTGGTCTTCTATCTCTTATACTTGCAAAAAACTTTCGCCTCGGCATGATTTTTACGTTGAGTTACCGTGTTATGTTGTCTCCCTCCTGAGGAAGTCTCTTATGAAAGTGGGCGAAACTTTGGGTTCTTCTATCAATATTGCCACGATCCTTTCCCAGTTGTTCCTTGCATAATGAAAATGGTTATGAAAGAGTTTCTTAGCGGCCCATTTTCAGTATTCTTACCTTACAAATTTTGTTCCAGCAGCTGCTTATACTTTAATAGTTCATTATCCTTCAATGGACGCTATTAGTTCAGATGCGTTCTACGAAAACAGCTCCAAACAAATTTTCGTAAATGGATTATGTTGTCACTATAAAGTGCGATTGATCAGAAAGCTATACCTCCATACAGTTTTGAGCAGTCTACCCGACGTATCTTTTTACCTTTAGTACCTAATGTTATCAATCAAGAGCAAAATCCGCCTACTATTTGCGGTAATTCAAGATGTCTCCACTGGAGAACTATAACTATTCATGGAGCATTTTTAGTCGGGAGTATGGAGTGTAGAGATCTCGACACCTTAACCTTCCTATCATTCTCATTTGGTGGCATCGGTACCTACTTATATTACTTATACATTTCAGAAACGCTAAGGAAATACCCCCCATTGCCATTTTTAAATAGAAAATACATAAAAGAGTACAAAATACCTGGAACTGAAGTAATTCTGGAGAAAGGCACTCCTCTCTCAATTTCTGTGATTGGTTTGCACCATGACGAGGAGTACTTTCCTGACCCTGAAAAGTTTGATCCTGAGCGATTCAGTGAGAACAAAAGCAAAGTTGTACCTTATACCTACTTGCCGTTCGGCGAGGGACCTAGAATTTGCATCGGTGAGTAATTTGTAAGTCATGTACTTCCAAGCTGTAAACAGTTTTTCCAGGTCTTCGATTTGGACTCATGCAAGCTAGGGTTGGGCTCGCCACTTTATTGATGAGCTACACCTTTTCTCTAAACAAGAAAACCCAGGTGCCTCTAAAGATGACTTGTTACGCTTTAATCCTGTCTGTATTGGGAAACGTTTGGTTAGATGTTGGAAAAGTTTGTAAATAAGTAATGAAAATTTTTAGCAGTGTGCGCTATGAAGATCTAGTAGTTCATGTACGTTTTAATTAGTATTTATAAACTTTACTTAAATAGAAATTTAAGTCTATAATATACATATTGCAAATAAAATAATAATATGTACATTAACGTCACTTTCTGTTTGTAACTTGAAAACTGCCATTTAGTAAGATAGTACGCCAGAGTACATTTCAGTAGTGGCCTAAGCCATGCAATGGCAACGGTCGTGCGCATAGCGAACATGTAAGTGAACTTTACAAACCACTGGAGCGGGTTTTTCATCCAGGACATTCACCACCCACTTGACTCCCAATTATATTTAAATAGATGCCGAGGTGGAATATGGAGTACATCCGAGAATGCCTCATCACGTGTTTGTAATATGAAAGCATCTTTGCATTAATTGTTCAAACGAGTCCTTATTTCTTCTTCATGGAAGCTAGAATAGTTTCGCTGCTCACTTGTTCCATTTAGGAGACTCTTAGCATTCGATGAAAGCATACAAACTTTACTGCTTCCAAAATTTTGAGAACTCTATCGGTGGTAGCCGACGATTCAACACTATATAGATGGACTAACACGTCATCAGACGTGTTTTAAGCTCTAGGTTCATATCACGACCACACAGCAGCTTCTTCCTTCGGAAATTTACTTAACCTTCTCTGTCATGTTCTTCGCTTCAACAGAATAGTTCCATTTGCAATCCATGTATATTACCAGGTATGCCATCTTTTCTACGTTTTGCAAAGCGTCACCGCCGACGTCGATACTATTCTCATTAACAGAATTTTAATCGCAAATATGTGTTGGGTCTTGTTTGAATTGATCTTGAGACCGTATTTCTACTTCTCTGTAAACGTATACGACCCCGTTCATTAGCAACTGAAAGATTTCTTGGTTGCCTGTAATGTTACATGTATAACGCATATTGTTAATTAGAGACGTTTCTACTTTAATTATACGAAACCCTCAAGTCAATATAATAGGCAAGGTAGTGGGATAGTATGGTAAACAGCCGACTGATCCAATGTACCATTCGAGAATAAGTATGGATTTTAAGACACAGAATATACATAAATTGACGTCCAGGAAGACAACAAGGCACTACAATCAATAATAGACTACTATAATATATAATCCCTCGACAGTAACCACTCACATGTCACCTAGACAGGGACGTATTTAGCTTACCTGCCTCCGGAATGCCGTCTCTTGGTTGTGGGTAGATGGTTAGGTGACATAAGTGACTGGAGTTGAGTGAATGTAACTAGAGAAGTATTCTTAATATATACCAGATACTTTCATTTATTATTAATCTCACTATCTGATAACATCGAAATAGTAATTTAAGGTACAAGTGCGTAAAGCTAGTTTTTAATTACAAGTGGCTAAAGATGATTTACGCATGTGTATCATACAATATATTATCTGCGATAGAATCTAGAAAACACAATAATATTTGTTTTAATGTAAATTAAGATTAGTAGCAACCGGTCGTCATTTTTTGTGGTTAAACATTAAAAAAAACGTTGCTACTGACGACGGGCCTGATGAAATCTGCTAAACACGTTGCTACTGACGACGTAAACTAATGAAAGTATGTTATTAAACAGTAGTTTTACAAACTTAAAACTGCCAACTAAAAGCCAATTTCACACACTGTCGTAGATGATATCAATTATAGTAGTCAAAGTAGTATATGTTACTTTTCAACAACCAAATTTATAATTAATTCAGGACACTCTCGTTGCGTAAAAGTCACTATTAATTGGTTAATATGAAAATCGCTAGTAGAGTGTTAGTAATTTTTGTATTTTATGTTGGCGCAATTTTCAATTTAAATTTCAAGTTTTTGCTTTTTACTTTCACTTTGATATTTGAGTTATTGAAGTACATATATAGCAGTGGTATTAAGCCCTACGGCTCTGCTCCAAGTGCAGTACAATATTAAAATTAAATCAAAGCACGGAGTAGGGGTGTTTTGTTTAACGGCGAGATTAAACTTAAATAGTATTCAGTAATTGCATTGAGAAAGAGATGATTGTATTAAAAGAAACGATTTGAATACGGAGCGCAGGGGACAAGGCTTGTTGCTACAGGTTGAAATCGACATTTAAAAATTAATTGAATAGGTTTGTGCAGAATTAAAGCCGAGCCGATAGAATTGATTTGTCACAGAAAGTCTCGCTAAGTGTATGGTATGGTAGCATAGAATTCAAATAAATAAGCAGGAAACTTTTATTAACAATCTTAAATAAGGTACATGAAGCCAGAATTATATTATCATATGTTGCAAAGAGCAAATTATAAGAAAGGAATTGGCAATTGTAAAATTAAGCTGTAATACCAGAATTAGCGGGGCAAGTGAAAAGGACACAGGAGGATATGAAACAAATGTGAAAAGGAAGTGAACTCTTAAAAATGATCAATGCAATCACGCGTGTGAGGCAAATTAAGTGATTAATAAAACGTGCAAATGACGCAAAGAGGCATTAATAATTAAAATGAACAGACATGAATTTTAGTTGTAGGAATTTTGTAGAAATATCTATTTGTAAACAATTTTATGTTAAAAAGTACTGTAATTAACTTTGGTTAATAACCGTTTTGTTTAGTTATAGTTAGCATTTGTTATAACGGATTTTTAGGGAGACAACAAATTAATAAGTTAATGATATTGATGCTGTAAATTGTGCTCCTCTTTAAAATTGCATTTTACCCAATACACCAGCATATTTCAACATAAAAAGTATACAGTGTTATTCAGTGCATTATCCAGTTTTTGTGGTATTGTTTACAACAAATTCCGACACCAAAAGTAAGAATGTTTACGAGGGGGCCCGTTCCGAGAAGGTCGCAGCCGATTCAGCTCAAGATTTTCAAGTGTGCGTGCAACCAAGCGATTCATCGGAGCCACGAGTTCTACATTCTAGAGGGCAGAGCAGCGCTGTAAAACCGTCTTCAAGAGGTTTCACCACGAGGGGGCCCATAGCAGTTCCAGAAGAACAAAGGCGTCGTTCCAGCAACCTGAGTGGTTCGACAAATATCAGATACCAATTTACCCTAAAATTAACGCTGTTACACCCGGGAAAGCTACGTGTATCGTAAAGGAGACATTACTGAGCAAATCCAAATATTTCCACCGCCACAGAGAAGGTGCTGTTCGCATATCAAGCGGATTCCAAGTTTGAGGTTATGCGAGTTAAAGGACGCTTTCCAAAACAATTGCTTAAGCTTGCCCGCGTTATTTTCTGAAAAAAAAGATAATTAGTGCCGCCAAGAGCGCGATAATTCAAATAGTTACCTTGTCGAATGTTTATAAAATTCCATTTATTAAATCAAATCACAACGCACCTGCACAATAAACCCATCTGTGAGAACTTTTGGCAGCATTATAATTTACCTACGGCGCAGTTAAACTAAAATTTGTTGCCAGTGGAGCACTAGATAAATTTATTAGGGGAACTCGCCTGGGATTAAAGAGCTTTCTTGTTTTACGAGCTAGCGTTCAATTATATTTGATTTGCAGACGAATAAAATACAAAAGGGCATACCACTATTTTATTTTGAGTAATTAACAAACAGAATAATTTTAATCAGTCTCAATTTTATATTACTAATAACATTGCAAACTGTGGCTTGTATAATTAATAAAAATACCTATTATTACAGCATATCATTGCAATATACGGTTGCATACAAGATAGGATTTGTCTTGATTACATATATAATACAAGATTACTCACTCAAGTTATTAATAAATTATTTTTTACTTTGTTTCACTAAAACAACGATTCATATTTAAGTTTAGCAAAATATCATAACCTTATCTACAAGTTTGATGCTGCTGACTGTTAAGTACAATGAGCTGGAATAGTAGGTATTTAGTACTTATCAAGTGTACTCAAAATGTTGTATTTGACACTGTAAATATCAATGGATTATAACTTTTCTTGATTTTCTTTTCGCAAACTTTTTATAGTATCATTTACATCTATGCGAGTATCGTTTTCAATACGTTTGTAGCTAGATTTGATAGCATTTCTTGTGTCATAGTTGAATTAAAATGTGTTTTAAATCCTTTTTACTTGGAAAATCATATTTCATAGTACGATGATTCTTAATTTCAATCATCCAGAAGGAAACGTCATATATACAGAACAATGTGCACTGTGAAATGGGGTGACTTTGCCTAGATGCTGACTGACAAATTACGTCCGACAGGTTGTCGAACGTAACCTTAGACACTATTTGAACATAGCGCGATGGCTGTCATATTGAAATTATAGGTGGGGGTATGCTGCATCTCTAATGGTGCCTGAACCGCTTTCCGCCAGTAGCACGTGGTAGATACAATGTTGTACAGTGGAGCAAATAATATACGTAAATGTTTTGTTTTTCAAGTTTCCACCTGACTCCAATAGTTAACTACGATATATTGAGGTTAGTACCAGCAAAAGTACAATACCTATATTATTGGGGAAAACGATGGTTTAAAATAACGCTCAAAAATTTACTTTTCAAGATGAAAAATTCGGTGGACAAGGTCACCCGCCGATTATATGTTGGTGATCTGACTTTGCCTACCAGAAGGTGGCTTGCCCGGCATATTTTTCACACGCCCAGGACTTAAAGAAGTTAGGGGCATGCAGTATGTATGTATGTATGTATTTATTTAAAGCCTTTGGTTTACAAAGAATAAACATTGGCTACGTCAAAATCATAAATAATAAAATGAATGAGTTAATGAAACTGTAGAACACATGTCAAAGTCACGGTACACACATTGAGTACAAGAGTTATTCAGACAATGCTCTCTCTCAAGCAGTTGCAGACGTTCTGAGTAGTAGGGAGAGCGTCAGTCAGACAAGTTGCAGCGGAATACATAATTTCTAGGAAGATATTGGGCACTACGATGTCACAACGACATTTCAAAAAAACACAGTAGACAAACGGTATTTTTCATATATGAAGAAATCATTATTTTACGTCAGATTTTAACATGTGCAGATTGGGTAATGCCACTGCAACATCTATCTACCCTGCGACGTACTATAAAACAAAATAAAAATAATCTTCCTGGAGACATTGTTACAGCCGAAACCGGTATTACGACAAAAAGCAAGGCCACACGTTACGGGCGCCAATTTGTTACGCGCTAAAATGACCTTTACAGCAGTTTATTACAATATAAAGACGCTTTACAACATGAGTTTAATATCCAAAATACTAAACCGTTTGGTTACGATGAAAACGACATAGATCGGGAAAAATACACATATCAATTGCCTCAACTATGCTACAATGGACTGCAACAAAAGTTGCTAACTACACTCAGGAAGGTGGGGTGGTTCACTACAAAATTAATCATGACAACGGCATATTAAACGAAATAGCGATGTTAAATGTTTTAGACGCCGCCACTTTTCTAATCGACAAAATACAGGTAGGCTCACCGCAAAAGTGAAAACAGTAAACCTACGTCTCAAATCCAACCTTGGCAGTGATCTGGACACACTCCCCGTACAGGCTCGGTGAACTTACCTTTACTTGAATTCCTTTACAGCTCTTTAAACCCCCTTTACAAAAGAAACACATCACAAAATACAAATTCTCATGCAATCGTCATAGATATAATAAAGAAAGCTATAACTAATTTAAGATGAAATATATTAAATGAAACGGGAGAGGTTAGTAATTATTGACTACCCAACGCTAACTACAATCAATAAAAGTTGACGGCAAATAATTGTAACTGACTTAATTTTAAATGACAACAACTACGTTACTTACGCACGGGGAAGAGGTTGCAACTAAGAACAGGATTTAAAATGCACTCTACGAGACCAAGCGGTCTGAATTCGAGAAGGAAACGCAGGATTTTCACCTGGCTTTAACAATATGTGGTAAAGGAATTTCCTAAAAAAACGAACTCTCTGCCAGAAAATAGAATACTACAATTGAGTATCATCAGCATACATGTGCATATTACATAAAGGAATGACATTATAGAGATTAGTGGTGTAAATGGAAAAAAAATATGTGGTCATACCTTGTGGAACACTTGATAAGGTATACAATTTCCCAGAAACATACAGTTTAAGCTTAACACTTTGTGTTCTGCAGGATAAGCTTTTAATTTAACCAGTTGCTTGCATAAAAGCCCAGTATAATGTAAGACTGAAAATAGCACCTCATGGTTTAAGAATAGCTTGTAACGTTTTTAATTATATTAGTGACAGTGGTAACCTTAACAATTTGAAACTGAGAATTTGAAGGAATTGTTTTTGTAGTCTCACTATTCGAATCATTTTGTTTAGCATCTTTATTTAAAAAAAAAGTAAATTTTATTACTATTTTATTATATTATTAACATCAGATAAGCAAGCCGGCATATCAACTGTATTTGATGGTGAAAGTAGATGAATAATTTGAATCTCTATTATAGAACGCTCGTTTTTCTTTTTAATTGCAAGGATAGTAAAATTTCTAAGATTTTTATAACATTCACAAGGTGCTACATTTGTCGTTTTGCGAAATTTAGATTTAGCTTTAGAAGCTATTTGGATGCCTAATTCTATTCAACTGAGATTTAGTTTCCTGATATGCACAGATTGAATCCTCATTAATTTCGTAATCATTCCATATTGCCCAGCTGCTTTCAAAGACTTTGATGACTCTTACTTCCTTTACATACTTAGGTTCCTGTAAATCATGTTGTACATTTATATTTAATGATTGCTTGGTACGTGTAAAAAGCGTACTGGGCGTTAGAATGTACTTCGTTGCATAAATCTTGGTCGTATAAAAGTTTCTTTGTTCGAAGCGTCGTAGTCGTGTAAACGTAGCTTAATTGGCCACTAGCATATGCGCCGATATTTGTTATCTGCGATACCGGCAAACTCCGTTGAATTTTTTCTGACAGCGCTCGCGCATTTTGATTATTTATCTTGCACCCCTTTTTGTTGAAACGACTGGTTGCGGCTTGAATAGCGTTACCTACCGTACGTGAATTCGAGTTAGCAGGAAGCATGTAATTGTCGTTCCCCAGAAAAGTCGGTTGTACAGGGCAAGTGGCTACTTCATTATCGGTTTTAGTATCGTTTGGTAATTAGCTGATTGTATCCTGCGTTTCTTGGATTTACCTGGAGGTTCTAAGGTATCGACTCAATCTGCTTTGGAAGGCGTGTATTCCCTTCGTCCCGTGAGCCCCGTTTAACTGTTTTCATGCCCTGAGCAATGAGCTTTGCAGTAGTATTTTACTTGCGACCTGGTGGTTTCGGCAAGCACACTCAACTATCAAATGCAGAAGTTGCGTTGCTGAAAGCTCTACCAGAGCTGCGTAATTATGCCTTCTTAGCGAAGCGTTCTGACCTTCGGATGGTGCTACCCCAAAGCGACTGGTTGGATTCCCTTCAGGACTCAGCTAATACTAAATCGGGTCAATGATATTCATTCTGCGAGCTTCAGGTGTATTAACATAGAGATATTAAATTAAGATCGCCTGCAGCTCAATACTTTTTACTCAATATTTAATTGCTTAATACCTTGAATCTGTTCTCAGTCTGTAGTTTTTATTTAACTTGTTTGACCTTTAATTGCTTATTTAATTGTGTTAATTACTGGTGCACTTTTTGCTAAATCAATGTTCTGACATCTCGAGTACTCGCTTGTGTGCAAAAGTTTATGTACTTGCTATATTTTATGTGACTTCGATGCTAATTAAATATGTTATAATGCTAATGTTTTGATGTGTCTGATTTTGTTGCTGCTACCTTTCGTATTACAGATATTGTACTATTGCCTGATATGATTATTTATAAGTTCTCGACCTATCTGAGTATATTTGTTGTAAGTAAAGACCTGTTGGCGCTCATAATATGGATCTGCACACAGTCCATAAAGAATTTTTGCAATGCATCATTGAAAATGTTTCTGATTATTAGTAAAATTACAATTTGTTTCGATTGGAATATTAAGTAACGACAAATGTGACATGCATCGAACGTTGTCCAGTAGCAACGCACCGGATTATACAATAATTGACTAGTAGGTATGTTATACATAATTAGTTACAAAACTTAACACATGACTACAATTTATGTTTAGTTAGTAAAGCTATCAGGTAGGTCTAACGGGCTGATTCTCTTTAGTCTAGATAGGGTTTCACTATTGTCCAGTAGGTACCTTCGACAATATGG
Organism: Agriotes lineatus; assembly: GCA_940337035.1. NCBI lineage: Eukaryota > Metazoa > Arthropoda > Insecta > Coleoptera > Elateridae > Agriotes > Agriotes lineatus. Next base: position 74,487 of record CALNHX010005435.1, read on the forward strand.
ATTTTCAGTACCTTATTTCCACAGTCCATAAAGAACTTTTGCAATACAAATTGCGATATCTAGCTATCCAAAATGGTTGCAAGTTTTTGAGACTTTCTCAGTATTTGGAGTAAGTTGGACCGAGTTTACCTTTGCACTATTAAATTTAGTTCTCGTATCTTGGCATGAATTAGTTCTTCATATGAAACATTAGCAGAAACGTAAGCTATAGGATTTCGTTCGTTTTTGCTGAATAAACACAATTTGAGACTACTCAGTTTTCCAGCACTCTGACAATATTTTGCAAATTGTTAAGTTAACTTATATTCTCAACGCCACTTGTAAAAATTAGTTAATTCCCTTTCGCTTTGGGATAAGTACGTCCTGCTATAGAGTTCCTTAGATTTAGATTCATTATGCAAGTTTTAAAAGCATGACACCAGTCTGTCGTGGAATTTAACGTCCCTCGTTACAGACCGCTGACAATACATCGGGGAAGTACTCCGAAAACGTGAGCAACTTTCGTTGCTTCATAGGAGAAGCTGTTGCTTAGAATTTTCCACTGCCGTTAACAGCGTCTGTATAGTTGCCTGGGGAATTATCTTTTTCTGCCGTTATGCCCCGCGCAAGGGAAATGTATCCTGTCGATTGCACATTTCGTCTCTTGTTTGGCATTAGAGTTTAGGTGTACAAACATGACGCCCCAGCGGGGCGGCGAACTAGAAGCCCGCGGTTGTGGCCACCTTCGGCGAACGGCTTCGCCGAAGGTGGCCACAACCCGGTGTTTGACCATTGGGACGATTGAGTTCCAAGCTTTTGAATGAACAGGCCCTCTGTGGTTGTGGCGCTGTGGTCGTGAGTAGCGTAAAAATTTTGAACCACCCCCTTTATGTGAAGTTTTTCTTAAACCGTGGCTAAAACACCGAATACAACCTGGTGGTTCCGTAATAAGTTACGAAGGGTAAATCTCGTAGTAAGTATCGTCAATCCAGTTTTCCTTTCAATCATAGTTTGTGGATATAGTAGCTATTTGTCTCTCCGTCCCCGTTTTTCGGGACAACTTTGTGTCAACTCTGCCCATGCAGTAACGCTGTCGTTGCCAACGACATCCTGAAAAGCCAGTTTCATACTCACTATCGCCGCACGCAGTAAGGGTAGTTTTTACAGTTGAATAAGGATGTTGTGCATTTAGCCCAGATAGCATTATTTTTACTTACTTAATTTTATGTGTGTCGCAAAGTTCTCCATATTCGAGCATTTCTCCCATTTCGAACCTAATATAGCGTTTTTATTGGTGTTTGGTGCGTTATTTTATTGCAAAATTAATTAGCATCTTTAACGCATTCCTTTTGCTTGTCGTTCTAATAATTAGGTGCTCCGACATTGTCTGGATACAAGTATAGTTAAATAATTTGTAACTACGATGACATCTAGCATTCAGGGCTAATTTAACGTGTACATGTCACTTGGTGTTTGCTTTATTCACTAGATAACTTAGAAAGTTACTTTCTGCTTTTCTATGTATTTGACAGCATTTGTTATAGCAGGGGCTGACAGCAAGCGGATTGAGAATCAACAAAGGTACGTACCCGTTGGAAAAGATCAGGATTCATACATAATCCCTAAGAAGCAGCGTGACGTTTTCTCTCCTCCTGTTTCAATTTTTTGAGGAATTAGAGCGAATTCAGAAAGAACTTGTGGCGTTCTAGACAAGTAACACATTGCATTTAATTAGCTACCCCAAAGGCGTATCGTCTCACCCCCTTTGTCTCGACTGTATCCAGCCGCGAATTCCTCATTACATAACTCTGGGATTACGTAGCTTTCAGGGTGACAATATGGCAATTTTAGATATGGATATGGAGGGGGGGTTTCAACCTTGGACAAAGAGATCGCAGAATGATTATTCGCATTGAATCCGTTTGTAAATCTAGAACCTTCAACATGCCAAATATTCACAGAACTCAGACCAGTCAGCAAAGATATTTAAAGGTATTTTTGCGAAAGCTAACGATACAAGAAGTTATGAATCTGAGGATGGAATCAATGAAGAAATAAAAAGATCATTTTTTATGTTGTAATGATACTCATAAATAGATAATATAAAAAATTTGTTTTTGAGAGTTTTCAACACAATCCTTTCTTCCTACTTCACAGATTTCAATTTACCAGCGCATATTTTGTGCCCAACTGCACGTTAGAGTAGCTCCTGATGGTAGCGGCTTGCCACATTATAAAATTGAAAAAATGTATACATATTTTTCGTGTACTGCATAGTAGGACAGACATAACACCGCTGAGGCGGAATTCTGACAACGTGGTAAACTGTTATTGTTATCGATTGAGGTCAAATTGAAGCTTCGGAAAATTAATTCAACTTACAATCAGATTTTGGACTAGATTGAAGTCTATGGAATGGGAGGTAACAGTCGCGATTTGCAAGAACCAATGAGGTTAACTTCGATGCTAATTAAATATGTTATAATGCTAATGTTTTGATGTGTCTGATTTTGTTGCTGCTACCTTTCGTATTACAGGTATTGTACTATTGCCTGATATGATTATTTATAAGTTCTCGACCTATCTGAGTATATTTGTTGTAAGTAAAGACCTGTTGGCGCTCATAATATGGATCTGCACACAGTCCATAAAGAATTTTTGCAATGCATCATTGAAAATGTTTCTGATTATTAGTAAAATTACAATTTGTTTCGATTGGAATATTAAGTAACGACAAATGTGACATGCATCGAACGTTGTCCAGTAGCAACGCACCGGATTATACAATAATTGACTAGTAGGTATGTTATACATAATTAGTTACAAAACTTAACACATGACTACAATTTATGTTTAGTTAGTAAAGCTATCAGGTAGGTCTAACGGGCTGATTCTCTTTAGTCTAGATAGGGTTTCACTATTGTCCAGTAGGTACCTTCGACAATATGGATTTTCAGTACCTTATTTCCACAGTCCATAAAGAACTTTTGCAATACAAATTGCGATATCTAGCTATCCAAAATGGTTGCAAGTTTTGAGACTTTCTCAGTATTTGGAGTAAGTTGGACGAGTTTACCTTTGCACTATTAAATTTAGTTCTCGTATCTTGGCATGAATTAGTTCTTCATATGAAACATTAGCAGAAACGTAAGCTATAGGATTTCGTTCGTTTTTGCTGAATAAACACAATTTGAGACTACTCAGTTTTCCAGCACTCTGACAATATTTTGCAAATTGTTAAGTTAACTTATATTCTCAACGCCACTTGTAAAAATTAGTTAATTCCCTTTCGCTTTGGGATAAGTACGTCCTGCTATAGAGTTCCTTAGATTTAGATTCATTATGCAAGTTTTAAAAGCATGCCACCAGTCTGTCGTGGAATTTAACGTCCCTCGTTACAGACCGCTGACAATACATCGGGGAAGTACTCCGAAAACGTGAGCAACTTTCGTTGCTTCATAGGAGAAGCTGTTGCTTAGAATTTTCCACTGCCGTTAACAGCGTCTGTATAGTTGCCTGGGGAATTATCTTTTTCTGCCGTTATGCCCCGCGCGAGGGAAATGTATCCTGTCGATTGCACATTTCGTCTCTTGTTTGGCATTAGAGTTTAGGTGTACAAACATGACGCCCCAGCGGGCGGCGAACTAGAAGCCCGCGGTTGTGGCCACCTTCGGCGAACGGCTTCGCCGAAGGTGGCCACAACCCGGTGTTTGACCATTGGGACGATTGAGTTCCAAGCTTTTGAATGAACAGGCCCTCTGTGGTTGTGGCGCTGTGGTCGTGAGTAGCGTAAAAATTTTGAACCACCCCCTGTATGTGAAGTTTTTCTTAAACCGTGGCTAAAACACCGAATACAACCTGGTGGTTCCGTAATAAGTTACGAAGGGTAAATCTCGTAGTAAGTATCGTCAATCCAGTTTTCCTTTCAATCATAGTTTGTGGATATAGTAGCTATTTGTCTCTCCGTCCCCGTTTTTCGGGACAACTTCGTGTCAACTCTGCCCATGCAGTAACGCTGTCGTTGCCAACGACATCCTGAAAAGCCAGTTTCATACTCACTATCGCCGCACGCAGTAAGGGTAGTTTTTACAGTTGAATAAGGATGTTGTGCATTTAGCCCAGATAGCATTATTTTTACTTACTTAATTTTATGTGTGTCGCAAAGTTCTCCATATCGAGCATTTTCTCCCATTTCGAACCTAATATAGCGTTTTATTGGTGTTTGGTGCGTTATTTTATTGCAAATTAATTAGCATCTTCATTCCTTTTGCTTGTCGTTCTAATAATTAGGTGCTCCGACATTGTCTGGATACAAGTATAGTTAAATAATTTGTAACTACGATGACATCTAGCATTCAGGGCTAATTTTAACGTGTACATGTCACTTGGTGTTTGCTTTATTCACTAGATAACTTAGAAAGTTACTTTCTGCTTTTCTATGTATTTGACAGCATTTGTTATAGCAGGGGCTGACAGCAAGCGGATTGAGAATCAACAAAGGTACGTACCCGTTGGAAAAGATCAGGATTCATACATAATCCCTAAGAAGCAGCGTGACGTTTTCTCTCCTCCTGTTTCAATTTTTTGAGGAATTAGAGCGAATTCAGAAAGAACTTGTGGCGTTCTAGACAAGTAACACATTGCATTTAATTAGCTACCCCAAAGGCGTATCGTCTCACCCCCTTTGTCTCGACTGTACCCAGCCGCGAATTCCTCATTACATAACTCTGGGATTACGTAGCTTTCAGGGTGACAATATGGCAATTTTAGATATGGATATGGAGGGGGGGTTTCAACCTTGGACAAAGAGATCGCAGAATGATTATTCGCATTGAATCCGTTTGTAAATCTAGAACCTTCAACATGCCAAATATTCACAGAACTCAGACCAGTCAGCAAAGATATTTAAAGGTATTTTTGCGAAAGCTAACGATACAAGAAGTTATGAATCTGAGGATGGAATCAATGAAGAAATAAAAAGATCATTTTTTATGTTGTAATGATACTCATAAATAGATAATATAAAAAATTTGTTTTTGAGGGTTTTCAACACAATCCTTTCTTCCTACTTCACAGATTTCAATTTACCAGCGCATATTTTGTGCCCAACTGCACGTTAGAGTAGCTCCTGATGGTAGCTGCTTGCCACATTATAAAATTGAAAAAATGTATACATATTTTTCGTGTACTGCATAGTAGGACAGACATAACACCGCTGAGCGGGAATTCTGACAACGTGGTAAACTGTTATTGTTATCGATTGAGGTCAAATTGAAGCTTCGGAAAATTAATTCAACTTACAATCAGATTTTGACTAGATTGAAGTCTATGGAATGGGAGGTAACAGTCGCGATTTGCAAGAACCAATGAGGTTAACTTCGATGCTAATTAAATATGTTATAATGCTAATGTTTTGATGTGTCTGATTTTGTTGCTGCTACCTTTCGTATTACAGGTATTGTACTATTGCCTGATATGATTATTTATAAGTTCTCGACCTATCTGAGTATATTTGTTGTAAGTAAAGACCTGTTGGCACTCATAATATGGATCTGCACACCGTCTTCACTAAGTGTAGCCCTCAATTATACTCTCTCAGCGTTGCCATATTTGAAGATTTCAAGAAATTATAGCTAACATGTTTCTCCTTCATCGTCTTCGTTTTCTACAAGAATTTTGAGAAATATTTTTGTCTACACACATTGTTACCGACTGGGAGCTACGCTTAGTCGTTTAGATATTTTTAGAATCTATCGCGGATGTTTTCTGATTAATTTCGGTATATTTTCGCTTCCTCACATTTAAAGCGCTGAGTTATCGCTTTCTTTAGCATGCTTTTTGAAGGTAACTTTATTTTTGCGCCTTTACGAGGAACCAGATCAGTGGTGTGATTTGGAAGTCGAAATTGTTATTTATTCCTGACCCGAAGGTTGTTTTTCCCCCTGCGACGAGTTTTGCTTTGGCCGAGATTTGGTAAAATAAGGTCACTTTTCGTGGCAACATGAGTGCTATGACTTCGTCTATGAATACTATCGCAGCTTTCTTTGTATGTGTTAACAGTTACCAGTTACTTGAGGCAAATGCTAGCATTTTTTGTCATCCAGCCAAGTTCGATGGCTGCTAATTGTAAATACTACCAACCTCATACTATAGAAGCTAGAGATGGGCGCGTGAGTGAGTATTCACTCACGTAACGCACGTTTCACGCTTGCTTTAAACATTCACGTTCACGCACGCTCACGCTCGCGTTCACTCACTTTCACGGCGTCACCCGCCACTCACGACGTGACCCGCAGCTTTTTTTTCAAACTTCAAATTTAGATAGAACAGAATGTTCAATTTTAAAACCAATAAAAATCTGTAAATTGCTTTACCCAGAACTTCCCTCATAAGTAGGCATTGTAACACTAAATAATTTTAAAAGTCAAATTAAGCTAAGGGTGAAAATATCTTCACGTTTCTAATAAATTACATAAATTTTCCACTAAAAAATATATTACCGGCGATCGAATTCGAAGGGTATATACGATTGCAGCGTTTTGTGGAATATTGCAAGCAAATGCGCTATTCCTACATGGGCTACAGAGCACTTCTTGTGTCCGTGCGTCTCGGCTGTTTTAAATAGAACTTAGAATAGAAATACTTATTAATTCCCAGGCTTGACGCCATTGACTGTACACAGTACACACAACACTCACACCACAACACAGATGCGCATGCGCATCTCAATATCTAAACTTCCACATGGGAGGGCAGCAGGTGGGCGGGGCACTCTGCCAACTTTTATTTATTACTAAAAATTTTACGTGTAATTAACGTAATCACGCCATGGAAATTTTTACTCATGTTCACTCATGTTTACGTCCCGATTTTCAAATATTAGTCACGTTCATGACTTGGCCCGCTTTGACCCTGCGTGACCCGACTGTTTTCACGTCACGCGCCCATCCCTAATAGAAGCCTCTCTGTATGCTGGCTAATCACACTACCAAGTAGTAACGTTCTCGATGGGGCCCTTCAGGACCCTTCAGATTCTATTAGGTTGTTTTAACGTCAGTGATAGCTATTTGTTACTTTTGGCTGCCTTTATGTAAGTAATAATAATAATAATAATATTACGTACCGATTATTATTTACACTTATCCGTTATCTGTATGTGTGTTTTTGATTATGTAGAGTTAGTATGCTGTTCCGAGTGTGCTCTATTGTATTATTATTGCCGAATTTTGGGCAGTATGTATTTCGTACTTTTACTAATGAAGCAATGTTGAATTATTAGTTCCTTGCTTCATCGTCCTAAGATCCTATTTGGGTTACTAACCTATGTAACAAAAGTTTTGAGAAAAAGTTTTGTATAATTTTTTTTCAATTAAAAATAAAGATATCAACTTACCATTAGATATGGAGTATCTGTCAAATGTTCTCCACAGTTTGACAATATATTGACATGGTATTTAGCCCGTTACACAACTCTGCTTGCAGAATCAATAATTTAAAGCACAGAGCTGAGGTAAGCAGGCAACTGCAAGAAATCATATTAGAAATTTTAATTTATGATTACATCGGTTAAGTATTGTCGATATTAAATGAAACTATTTTAGAATGAATGGCAAAAAGGCACAGCTCAAATCGTAAGCTGGATTCACAGTTTATCAATTAACATAAATTAAAAGGTTGGTGCAATGTAAAGCCAATCAATATTCAACAAATCTATCACCAACGAAATTTATTGCATGCAGGTTAATTAAAATTTACATGTCAGTATAATTAAATAAGTACAGTTCCATGAACGTTTTAAATAAAGGTAAAAAAGACAGAATGTTCCCAATACAGTGCAAAAGAGCACAATAATAGATCGAATAAGGCTATACGAAAAAGGAGCAGTAGTAGCTCAGATGGCAAAGGCCCTGGCTAGTAATAGTACTGTAGGCGGTTCGAATCCGACCAGATCCCACAGGGACAAAAAATAACTGAGAAACACAAACAACAACAGGAGAGAACAAAATAACAATAAATTATTTCTGACAAGCTAAATTTGTGTCTCCAGTTTTATTTGCATTTTTACCAGTTAGCATAAAAATAATTACATAAAAATTATACCGGCTTGATCAGCAGATCCCAGTGTACATGTGTGAGTGTGGGGAATAAAATTAAGCACATAAAAATTATTTTCCACGATGACCACAAATACAAGAACGGCAGACCAGTTCAGCTTTCCGATCATCAGTTGCGGGCTTAAGCCAAGGTCCAGAGCCGAACGAGAGGGTGTCTACAGTTCCAGCCGATGTGTAGGAGTTCAGCACAGCAGTTGCAGCATCCCGGGGTCCAGTATGCAGCCACTAGCTTCAGGAGAATTCCTCTGAACAACCAGCCGCAGTCTAAGTAATGTTAAGGTTAGTGGGGGCAAGAAAATAAGCGTGCTGGAGCTATAAAATTTACCACGAGGAACCAGCTTGTTGAGAGGAATCCGATCCCAGTTTTACATTACATCAAAATAGTCCCGTAAGTTCCAGAAATTGCAAAATGTAAGTTGAGGTTATGTAGGATCGTCTAATAAGACAATCTACGAACGAGGGACGCCGCGTCCTTTTCGATCTAAAACAAAACACATCAGAGACGCTTAATAAAGCGCGGTATTTGATTTACCTGTTGATTTGTTCATGGATTTGCGTTTGAATTCACTGTAAATACCCAAAAGAAACCGCACATTAAATCTGTTGTTGATTGACAAAATTTGACAGCGCAGTAAGAGTCTGCGAAATTTGCCACTTCTAAATTTCATAGCCCAGTGGTGTAACACAGGGACTTTATTTTGAACAAATAGGGGAACCCAACCGAGATTTTGAATTCATGTCTATCGAAAATTGAACTAGCCATAATTTGTTTGATTTGCAGATGTGTGCATACTAAAAAAGGGCAAAACACGATAATCTTGAACCCATTGATACGGATAATTATTGATTTTAATCAGTTAAAATTTGATTTCAAACAGAAATAAATATGTGTAGGGTGTATTTATTTATTTAACTCATAATAATTATATTAACAACAAATACCTTTACAATATTTGTGCTTAGAAAGTATTGCAAAATGTCTTACAAGCTGGAATTGAGAAAAGGTATTTACAACTTGGTTGGGCATATGCACAAACGTGACATTGTCGCCATTTATAGAAACCAAAATATTTCTGTTGCAACAATCTACTGCGTCATTAGGGATTGTGAGGAAGGTTTGCCGTGTATGAATCTTCTCAAAACAGCGAAGCCCAAAACAAAAGAAGAACTGCAACGAAAAATCTATCAAAAGATTCGAGAGTTTAACCTATTTACCAGTGATGAAAGGCATCCGCATCAACGTGCGAATCATTGAAACCCATGGCCCTTTAGCTGCTATGTAATAAATTATAGTTATTGTTAAATATTAAGTAAATAGGTTTGTGTAGTATAAATTTAAATAAAACAATTATAATTTGTATTATTAGATTTAAAAAAAAATCTAAAAAATTTGTTACATACCTACGTTACTTGAGTATTATTTCTACTGTTTGATTATAACCCGTGCCACTTACCACCGGTGATTATTATATATATATTATTAGGAATAAATTGTATGCGTTTCAGTTATTACAAACCTATTAAGAACTTGTGCGTAGGTAAATTAATTTCACATTATTTTGACATCGTCTATACTTTTATAGCTAGTCGGCCCTCGAATGTGTCTATGAAGTCACGATTATTTCATTTTGAATTTGAATACTTCTGGCGTTTCTTTCACTTGGCGTCTCGCTGATTGTGCTTATCAGAAAGTTGTTGCTCTTTCTCTCGCATAGTTGTACTTCAGCTTATACACTACTTTGCTGGGTATTGAAATATATTTACACGGCAGCAGAATCAAACAGTTTCGGTCCTAAACAAGCCGACAAAGAACACCCGAAAGCCCTAGAATTTCTTGCCAACAACTTGCGATGAAACAATGAAACGTGTACTCTCTTCATATTGAATTTCAGTGATATTTGGAGTGGGTGTAACTTGATTAGAAATTGTTGTAAAAGTAAATAAGGATAATTGTAGACACGAATTCTATTCATGGCTCGATACACCGTTATCTATATTTTCTCCAGTACACATAGCGATCTGATAAACTTGCAGTGCTCAAGCTTAATTTCCTTATCTCTATATATGTAGATAGTAATAGATTATTAGATAACAACATTTTGAAATGAAAAAACTGTGAGACACTTGTGTCTATCATTGGCTAAGTGAAAGTTTACGTTATTATAATAATTGGTTCGATTTCGTAATAAATACAACGAAATTCAAGGGTTTTCGATACAGTTCGCTCTGTGTAGTAAGTTCCTCATTATTTTTTAAAAGTAATTAGAGTAGATTGATTTGAGTACTTTGAAAAAGAATTTCTATTTGGAGGCGCTTGTTTCGAGGAGAGTACTTGTTTACCGGTAAAATGTATCGAGTGATCAAATAAATTTCACATCTAGTGTGCTGTGGCTCCATGATGTTTATATGGAGACACAGCACACTAGAGGATTTCGCCTTAGACCGCGTAGGATTTATGGATAAACAGCCACCATTCTCTGGTTTAATGTGCCTTGCACCTTTTGAACCCGAGCAATTATCTACGCGATGGCCATGCTCTTTGGGGGCTCGTGTTGTTTGAATACCTTGAGAACGAGGACACTGAGGCCTTGTTGCTGTTTGTGCACCCATATTAACTAACGTCGCACGACTTTGATTCTGATTATGTAAGCTGCAAGGTCTTCCGAACCTTAGTCAATATGGGTGCACAAACAGGAACAAGGCCAAATCTGCCTAAGTATCCTCGTTTCCATAGTACTCAAACACCACGAGCCACCAAAGAGCATGGCCAGAAAATGCTGCTTGTTCATAAACAAATACTAAGCGGTCAAAGCCGATATTCTATGTTAACAAGAATAATTCGAGTAACGCCTCAAATAGTATATGTATTTAATCACTTGATATTTTAGCAACTACTATACACTGCTCAGGAGTCAGCATATTAATTTTGGAAATATAGTTTCGACGTGCACAATCCTGTCGGACTTTATCTGTCAGACATTTGTACTTTATTGAAAATATAAAGATTCATTGTTGCTTCTGTCCTTAGAAACTTAAAATGACAATATTATCGGACAGCATTTGTTTGGACATTTTGGCGATCCTAGTAGCAGCAATCGCAGGGCTAATAACTTACTTCAAATGGTCGTACAAATACTGGGAAAGGAAAAACCTTCCTTACAAAGAGCCTACCTTTCCCTTTGGAACTTTTGAGAGTCCTTTTGGGCCCCCTACAACATTTGGCGACCAAGTTAAGCAAAACTACGACTTCTTCAAAGCTAACGGACACAAGCATGGTGGACTATTTGTATTTGCCTCCCCCATCTACATGCCGATAGATCCAGAATATCTGAAGAACATCTTCGTTAGAGATTTTGATCATTTTATGGATCGTGGGGTATACTACAATGAGAAGGACGATCCAATCAGTGCGCATCTGTTTAGTATCGAAGGAACGAAATGGAGAAATCTTCGTATTAAGCTAACACCTACGTTCACTTCGGGAAAAATGAAAATGATGTTTCCAATTCTTATCGAATGCTCTAAACAGCTGAAAGTTGCTATGGATCAAAATTACATAAAAACGGAACCGGTTGATATTAAGGATATGCTAAGTCGTTTTACAGTTGATGTAATTGGTTCGTGTGCTTTCGGCATAGAATGCAACAGTTTTACAAATCCCGACTCCAATTTTAGAAAATACGCACACAGTGTGTTTAACTTCACTCCAGTGGAACAATTCAGAAATTTTATATCTTTCATTGCTCCAAACCTAGCCCGGTCTTTAAATTTGAGAATGACTCAAAAAGCTACCGCTGACTTTTTCATGGATGTAATTAAAAGTACAGTCAATTATAGAGAACAGAATGGTGTAGAACGTAAGGATTTCATGCAGCTATTAATAAACTTAAAAAATAACGTCAAGGACGAGAATGGAGAAGACCACGCACATCTACATGATGGAAAAAGCTTAACTATAGAAGAATTGGCTGCACAAGCATTTGTGTTCTTTCTAGCTGGATTTGAAACTTCCTCCACAGCAACGACGTTTTGTCTTTACGAGTTAGCTGTAAATCAAGACATTCAAAACAGGCTTCGAGAAGAAGTAAATGCTGTTCTGGAGAAATACAATGGGAAACTTACTTATGATGGCATAATGGAGATGAAATATATGGGCCAAGTTCTTGACGGTAAGTAAATATTTCTCTATCATATCACATGTAAGTTACGTTCGGTAACTACACTATTATGAGAATTTGTGTGAACACTGACTAATTTGCTTGAAAAACTTAACGAGAAAATCACGCTGATTGTTGAACTATTTTGCAAAGTTAAATAATAGAAGAACACGCTACCTAATTGTGACGATCACGCTAGAGAAGAAGGCGCCTTCAATCGCCATCTTTACCCACATCTACCCAAACCATCAAAAACCGATCCTATGGCAGCAATAGTCTAACATTCCCATATCCATCAAGTTACTGAACGCATACAAACATCTCTTCTCAAACAAAACATCAAAAAACTGTTCAAACCTCCAAGCACTATCTCTCTTCAAGGATGTATTGAACACCATGTCATCAAAAGATGCTTATAGGGTGCTTTTCTCTTGTAATGCTGCATATAATGGTAAAAACAGTACGTTCAGTAAAAATTTGTATTTTTGAACAAGAGCATTATCGCAGGTCGGGTCTTATATCATCATCAGCAAACGCCGAACACCAACTCGATACCGGCCATAAGCTCCACTGTGATTAAACTTCTATTACCTCTAAATTCGCAAGATTCGCGAAGTCATGGAAATTTGCAAACCCGTCAATAATTTCAATAGTGGCGACGGATCCATTTCCTTGCATTTGGAAAGAGTTCATTGCTAAACCCCACATTATGAGCTCGCCATTCATCCGCAATGACTTTTGATTTCTTCTTTCCGATCGGTGCTCTTCTATCTCTTATACTTGCAAAAGGCTTTATCCTCGGCATGATTTATACGTTGAGTTACCGTGTTTTGTTGTCTGTCTCCTGATGAAGTTCTTTATGAAGTGGGCGAAACGTTGAGTTCTTCTATCAACATTGACACTATCCTTTCCCAGTCGTTCGTTACGTAATGGTTATAAAAGGGTTCGAAATTACTTTTTCCTTAGTTGCACATTTTAAGTATTCTTACCTTACAAATGCTGCTCCAGCAACTGTTTATACTTTAATAGTTCATTGTTCTTCAATGGGCGCTATTAGTTCAGGTGCCTTGTACAAAAAAAGCTCCGAACAAATTTTCGTTAATGGATTACGTTGTCACTATAAAGTGGGATTGATACGAGAACTATACCTCCATACAGTTCTGAGCAGTCGACCCGACACATCTTTTCACCTTTGGTGCCTCATCTTATCAATCAAGAGCAAAATCCGCCTGCCATTTGCGGTAATTCAAGATATCTCGACTATAACTATTTATCGAGCATTTCTAGTCTTGAGTTTAGAGATCGCGACGCTTTAACCTCCGTATCATCCTCATATGGTGGCATCGGTACCTACTTATATTACTTGTAAATTTCAGAAACATTAAGAAAATACCCCCCATTGCCATTTTTAAATCGAAAATGCGTAAAAGAGTACAAAATACCTGGAACTGAAATAATTCTGGAGAAAGGCACTCCCCTCTCAATTTCTGTGATTGGTTTGCACCATGACAAGGAGTACTTTCCTGACCCCGAAAAGTTTAATCCTGAGCGATTCAGTGAGGAGAACAAAAGCAAAATTGTACCTTATACCTACTTGCCGTTCGGCGAAGGACCTAGAATTTGTATCGGTGAGCAATTTGTAAGTCATGTAGATCCAAGCTACGAACAGTTTTTCCAGGTCTTCGATTTGGACTCATGCAAGCTAAGGTTGGGCTCGCCACTTTATTGAAGAACTACACCTTTTCCCTAAACAGGAAAACCCAGGTGCCTCTAAAGATGACTCCTCACGCTATTACCTTATCTGTATTGGGAGGCGTTTGGTTGGACGTTGAAGAAGTTCGCTAATAAGTAATGCATATTTGCAGCAGTTAAGGTCTAGTAGTTCATGTACGTTTAAAAAAGTATTTATATTCGTAAATTGCACTTAAATATAAATGTAAATCTATAACGTACCATTGCAAATAAAATAATTATATGTAGGTTACCATCATTTTGTGTCTATAACCTGAAAAACTTACATTTTGTAATGTAGTACGCCAGAGATAGTTTTTTAGTAGTGGCTTAAGTCATATAACGGCAATGGTCATGCGCGTAGTGAACAAGTAAGTGAACTTTCCAAACCATTGGCGCAGGACTTTTTTTTTATCTAGAATGATCCTCCTCTACCTGGACCACGTCTCCGAATTATATTTCACTGCATGATGAGGCGTACCCTTGAGGATGTCTCATGAGGAGTTAGAAGTATGAAAGCATCCTTGCATAAATTGTTTAAACGAGTCTTCTCTTTTTCTTCATGAAAGTTAGAATAGTTTCGTTGCTTACGCTTTCCATTTAGGAGACCCTTGGCATGCGATAAACGTTTCAAAATTCGTCTGCTTCCAAAATTTTGCTAACTATGTCGGTGACAGCCGACGCTTCAACACCATATAGAAGGTCTGACACGTTATCGGAGGTATTCTAAGCTCTAGGTTCAGATCCTTCTAAATTCGGAAAAAAGTTGCCCTAGCCTTTTCTATGAGATTGTTCATCCCAACAGGATGGCCACATTTGTCGTTGACATCGCTTACCAGGTACGTGATCTTCTCTACGTTTTTAAAGCTCCACCGCCGTCGATACCATTTCCATTTACAACATTTTTGCTCGCAATTATGTATTTGATCTTCTTTCTATTGAGCTTGAGACCGTATTTCTTGTAAACATATACGACCCGTTTCATTAGCAACTAAAAACTTTCTTGGTTGCATGCGATGAGAATAGTGTTGTATGCATAACGGATATTGTTCATTAAAAACAATTTCTACTTAAATTATATGAAATACTAGGGTCAATATGGAAGACACGGTAGTGGAGCAGTATGATGAAAAGGTGCTGATTAACAATGGAAAACAGCTGATAGATCTAAGTTATAATTAAGAATAAGTATTGGTTTCTTTAGACGTAAGAATATACATAAATAAAAGAGCAGAAACACAACAAACCAAGTACAATCAACTATAGACTGTATCACTTGCCAGTACTAACGTAGAGAAGACCAAGTTATTAGAGTGTACACCTATTTTCGTTGTATTGTAATGCTTCTGAAGTATTAACTCAGTATTTTTCAACTTTTTAATTTTGCACGTCCACTTGGTAGCTCGAATAGGTCAGGTTTGATTCAAATATTTACTTTGACTGATTTAAAGGAGATACTTAACTCAAATAATATGTACAGTTCAGGTTCCATGCATAAAATAAATAAGCATGTAATTAATCAATAACTATGTACAAAGAATACATTAAGAGAATTGCATCGAAGTGCGGCTTGGTAAGCAGACAACCCAAGTTGCAGGCGTATTCTCTGGAGTCTAACTGTTTGACAGTTTGACAGTTGAATTTAGAAATAATTATTTGGGGCTGTCAATTACAGGTGAAATAAACAAAGCGTAATAGCTATTTATTTAATTAAATAATTATTTAAAACAGTTACCACATGTGTCCGCACTTGTCCAGCTTTGAAATACGGATGTGTGACAGCAGCGGTCTAGCCTCGTGCTACATTCCTTCCGTGATAAGAATTAGCCGGCGTTGTGGCAAGGTTAACGGGGTGCATTCGAGATATATTCAGGAGCATTTTAAGGTGATTTAAAGTAGATTACCCTGTTTGTTATTTTAATCGATTTCAGGGAAATAAATTACTACCACGAAATAGTTTAAATCGTTAGCCCACGGTTTAAGACCGTACAATTAGTTTCTCCTGGAACACAGGTAGACACTAATAAATCCAGAAGAGTCAGGGAGGTTTTATTCGGTTTGGTTACAGCTTTACGTCCTAAATAGTTTCCTAACGAAACGCGGATGGGCACTAATAAACCCAGCAGAGACAGGGAGATTATATGCGTTTGTTACAGCTTGACGCCGTAATCTAGTTTTTCCCAACTTACAGGTGGGCACTAATGAGCCCAGAAGGGACATGGGGCTTATATTCGGTTTGTTCACAGCTTTACGCCGTATATTAGTTTTTTCATGAAACAGGTGGGAACCACTGAACCCAGAAAATACAGGGAGGTTTTATTTGGTTTGCTTGAAGCTTTTCGCCGTAGATTAATTTTTTCCTGAAACGCAGGGGGGCACTAATTAGCGCAGCAAAGACAGGATGCTTATATTCGGCTTTTACAGTTTCGTGCCGTAAATTAGCTTTTCCCAAGTTACAGGTGAGCACTAATGAGCCCAAAAAAGGCAGGGGGTTATATTCGATTTGGGTTACCTCCAGGAAAATTATTAAAAAGACGAATAATTTATACAGGCCGGCTGAGTGAGCTGGAATCGTCGACGAGTATTCAAAGCTTCTCAGGGGGATCGCTGCCGGAAGTTCTTGTCGAAGTTCGCTGAATCCTTTTTTTCGTTCGATGAAATGTTTCTTTTATAGCCGGCTGTCGGCTTCCCTCTTGGGTACTAACTTAGAGTAGATGTGCGTCTGGACGCTCTGTCATGGCGGTCGCGCATAGCGGTGGATTTACAGCCACGGGCGCTCTAAGGCGTTTGTAATGTGAAAATGCGAAGTCTAAGCGCTTTTCATGTTTATTGTGAGTAATTATAAGAATTAATTGAAGATATGCCTGAATATACGCGACAAAGAGTAATGGAAGACATACAAGAGGAAGATATAGAAATAAATATATGTAGATAAGGTGAAGTAGCCGAACTTTATAATGAAACCCCAAAAACTGGTCTGGGCAGTAGATATAAATATAGAACTCGTAAAGAAAGGAATAAAAAAACTGTATATAATTATAGCGAAATTAATAAGCAATTTTATAAATGATGGAGAGTTACAATGAAAATGAAAACACTGTATATTATTAATTCATAAAAAGGGGGGATGATTGCGGCAACTATCACTAATGCAATAAGTAATATCTATGGCAGAATAATTAGAAAAAATATAGAAAAACCATATCGTGAAAAGCAGACAAAAGAATAAAATGGTTTCACCACAGGAACATCATGTAGGTATTGACAATATCGTTTACTTGTAGTTAATACAAAAAAGATTCTACAGGAAAAGAGATCCTTTTATTATTTATCAATCCTAATATAGCATATGATACTATAGGTACCGCTAAAAAAGACGTGGGAGGCAATGGAAAGTGCTAAAATTAATCGAACTGTAATCAAATCTATGGAAAAACTTTTCCAAGAACAAATATCTAAGATAAAGGTGGGAACGGTGTGGTCTCCAGGTTTTACAGTCACCAAAAGTCTGCGACGAAGGTGCAACATATCTCCGACCTTGTATAAGAAATGTATAAACGACGCACGTAGCCGTCATCGTCAAAGGAAGGACAGCTAAAGAATTACAAACCAAGACAAACAGCGCTCTTAATAAATTAAGTGAATGGGTTAAGTCCAAAGGCTTAAAACTCGCATCTTGTAAAACACAAGCAGTGCTATTAGTACCAAGGAGACAAATAGAAATGTTAAGAATACAGTTACAGGACACCAAAATCATAACGGTAGAAGCTTTAAATATGCTAGGGTGTAGTTTTCAATAAAAACTGTTGAATAGCGAAGCACTTCGAGTATATATCGGACAAGGCACACAGAGTAACAAAGCAACTGGGCAGGATTATGCCGAATAAAAGAAGCCCAAACAGCGAGAAGAGAAAACTTCCATCGTACTATACGCCGCACCTATATGAAGCAAAATTGTTGAAAAGAAGAAGTGGAGAAATGAACTCAAAGGCATTCAAAGAACGGTGATGTTAAGGGTGAGCTGCGCATACAGGATGGTCTCCACAGTGGCACTGCAATGATCAGAGGGACGCTCCCAATCGATCTCATGATCGAAGAACGTATTCGCCGACACTAAAAGATGAAAGAATGAGATCCAAAAAGAGCATAAGGGAGGATATGGTGAATTTATGGCAAGCAAGATGGAGAGAGGTAGAGGGGGAAGCCGCATGGACTAAGAAATTAATAAAGGATATCCCCAAATGGACAAACAGGAAATATGGTAGTCTGGATTACTTTGTGACCCAATGCCTTACAGGACATGACTGCTTCGGACCTTATCTGATGAAGTTATTGAAGGAGGCAAGGGCAGAATGTTGGTACTGCAGGGAAACGGACAGTAGCCCGCATACAATGTTTGGGTGCCCAAAATGGGAAAGAAGAAGAACTACATTAGAGCTCGAAATAGAAGAAACCATTTCCCCTGATAATATGATAGATCTTATGGTAGAAAACAAAAGTAACTCGGACAAAATTACACACTTTATAAGGCCTTCCATTAACCTTGGTGCCTCGTACATCCCAATTAAAAAAAGGTTGTAGAAGAGTTGCTTTGATTCGTGGCACCCGTACAGGAGTTTTAAAAAGTGTACGTCGACTGGTAGCTGGTGTTTCTGTGGGAGTTTTTGGAGCTATTGCGAGGTTAGCATAGCCCTGCATGCGAGAAGGAGGCAGCGACATTAGTGTTGAGCAGTGCGGTACCCTAGGACTGGGACAAAAACGAAGTTGTAAGCAGTTTTGGAGTGGTGCAAGCTACAAGCAACGTTCGAAGAGGCTTGTTGCAGCTGGCCAAAAGAAAGAAAAGGGAGCCCCTGTCCGTCGTGAGACTTGCTGTGGGGATTCCTGGTGTCCTATTTTTCATCAGGCAAGCCGAATAAGGTTAGAAAGTTATTCTAAAAATAGAATTTGGTGAAATTTTTAAAATGGCCTCGGTTTTTGAACATTTGCGGAGGAAGCGCATCGTGAGCGTTTTGTTGTGGTGTCTATTTACTTACGTTTGTTAAATCGCTTAGGCATCGCACTCTTACGTAATCACTGATACGAAGCCAACTTGTTTTGATAAATTTTGTAGTTGGAGTGCCATGTTTGTAAAGTTGTTCCCATCAGTTGAAATGTCTAATTTGGTAACGGCCGCATTGGATAAACAAGCAGTGGCTAAAGCGATTAATTTTAAAAATCATAAAAACCGCCATAATTATCTTAATAGCAAATGTATTGCTTATAATTATACATTCAATCATATTTGCTAGAATGTAGAAAACCCAGCAGTTTCAGATGGTAGAGTCATTTATTTAAATAAAAATCTAATAATAATAATATTAAATTATACACACATAACAATATCGATATGAGAAACTTTGTTTGTGTAAATTAGCGCTAATTTCTACTTGAGTTTAAAGTAAATTTTTCGTTGTGAAATAAGTTTTGAAGAATATCTCCGTTCGTAGTAGAGTAACGCTTTCAGCGCGCTGCTCCAATGAAATTCTTTCGTCGAGCCCAGCGGCTAGTTTTACCAATTATTAGTAGTGTATGAGAAACCCTTATTCCAGTTACAGCTGCAACGCTGATGCGTCTGAAATGTAATACGATCAGAGTTTTACTAATATAACTTTTTATAAAATCTTGCATCGTTGTCATTTGTAAAGCACGGTGCAGTTCCTTCTTGTTTGTAGCTAACTAAACATTGCCAAAGGTACAGAAATGAAGTTGAATACCGTCAGTGCCGAGCGATAGAACAACTTTATAATTATTCTTCATAATCATAATTGGCTCGACAACCCATGTTGATCCTTGGCCTCCTCTAGAATTTTCCTCCGCCGTTCTAGATTCCTGGCTTTTTTTTTTCTAGTTTGGTACTTATATTGTTCGTGCGTTGTGGTCGACCTCGTCGTTCCATCTGAGTCTGGGTCTGCCGTGCTTCCTCTTTCCATCTGGTTTCGATGTGTATATTCTTTTAACTGTTGTTTCTTCTAATTATTAGAGTCATCTATACTTCAAGTTATACGTTATACGTAGTTATTCAATCATATTATTAGTGGCACTATGGGTTTATGTCAAATTCGATGTTAGCAGGTTAAGTTTTGTGTAAGTCTGTGCGAAATAAAGAATAAAACCTTATCTGCTAACCTCGCATCATGGCTAGCAGGTGTATATTTATTATGCCATAGGCATAGGTTGCAGCACCACAGTTACGTTATGAAAAATAACTCTTTTCTCCATCGCGATTGATTTTTCAGACTGTTTTTAGTGATATCTGTTAATTCTGATATCATATGTTCGTTATTTTGTTCTGTATCGCCACCTGAAAATGCGTTTCTTTGAAGTATTGTGGATTCATATGATTCGCGTCCTATTCAGAGCCGGATTAAGAATTTTGAGGCCCAGGGCTAAATTTTTTTAGAGGCCCCATTCCCATTTATGCAACGGGTACAAAGGGATCTAAATGATTAGAAACCGCACTAGATTATAACCTCGAATCTTTTCGAGGCCCCCGAAATTCGGTGGCCCGGGGCTGCAGCCCCCTTAGCCCCCCCTTTAATCCGGCTCTGGTCCTATTGCCTATGGGACATACTACGCTGTGAACTAATCGAGTACCCACACGTTGCTTGTACAGAGATTTGTACCGATCTATTAGCGCTTCTCCGTGTATCACTATGTGAAGAGAGGCGTCCGGTGTCCCCATCGGAGCAATGGGCGTCTTACTTATTGCTCATGTAATTTAAAAATATTTTGTTGCAATTTATTGATGGAATATTTTCGTCACCCAATGTTAAACATCATGTGTTAGATCTAGTCAATTCAAGGACTTCTGATAAATATAGCTTACTCTTGTTCAGTAGGTTACATTACTGATATGTTATCAATCCCATGCCGTTTTATAATATGCTATTTTAAGTATCAAATTAAAATTATTGTAATTAATCAATACCATTTGACTATGTTATGTTAGAGATAAATGTAATGTGTAACCTTTATCAGTTTGGACGTCTTAACTAATAATTAATGAGTGTACCAGCTAGTACAACTCTTAGAGAGTTTTGAAGAAGCGAAATAATTATTCCTACCCTAACAAGGTGCTACGTTAAATCCACTTCTTTATTTATGCTAAACTTGTAGTTATACAATATATAATCGGGGAATTTTTCAATGTAAACATAGTGGTGGTAGCATTCCAAACAGTTCTACTTTGGTTACACAAGGCTTAATAGTTCGATCCGTCATAAATCAATGCGCCCAATAAAATACTGCACAATATATGCAAGCAGCGACTAACAACTACACTTTTTCAGATTTAATTCTTCATGTACAAAATGAACTGCCCTACAGAAATGTTAAACTCCTGCCCTGGTACTTTGCAAGGCACAGGGGCTCACATGTTTTTGGCACTTGTTAATACTTTGATGGCCACTCAATGTGCTCTAGGGCCTGAAGGCCGTTATCCTCCCGATTATGGTCCATATTTAACGGACGAAGAGGAATTTGACTTCATCGTCATTGGTTCTGGATCAGCTGGGTCTGTTGTTGCCGGCAGATTATCAGAAATAGAAGACTGGAAAGTTTTGCTACTGGAAGCGGGCACATACCCTTCTGCTACAAGCGAGGTAAGCTACTTTTTACTGTTTTATTTGAAGTCGAAATAAAGTTAGTTGAATACAAATTGCAATTTTAATTAACCACATCAGTGGTACAGTAGTAAGAATTCTGGGCTCCGATTCGGAAGGTCTCGTGTTCAAACCTCCCCGGTGAAAAGAATTTTTCAAAAATCCATCCAGTGTCTGAGGGCGGTATCTGACCGAGCAAATGCATTAGTCGTCTGATTACAATAAACTGTTTTATCTGCGGAGTGCTGTATTGCAGTTTAATGGCCCAGAACGTATTTAGAAACAGAACAGAAAATTATGGCTTCACACCAATATCATCTATATCAAACACGGCACTTGAAGAAGTCTTTAGATGAGCCACATGATGAGTTAATAACAAACACTTTGTTTTTACAGATACCAGGTCTCATGGCCAGTCTTCGAGACAGCGATGAAGACTGGAAATATAAAATGGAACCGTCGGACAGCTTTTGTTTAATGCTGAAAGATCAAAGATGCAGCTGTCCACGTGGGAAAGGACTAGGAGGCACCAGTCTAATAAACGCCATGCTATACGTGAGAGGAAATCGAAGAGACTTCGACAATTGGGCGAACTTGGGTAATCCAGGATGGGATTACGACTCCGTCGTGGAACATTTTAAAAAGTTCGAAAATACCCAGAACGAAAGAAATGATCAGTTTGGAGAAAGCGGTGAACTTGAACTTTCTCGATATAAAACTAGTCAGCAATTAACTGAAATCTTGGTAGGT
This sequence comes from Agriotes lineatus, assembly GCA_940337035.1. Taxonomy (NCBI): domain Eukaryota; kingdom Metazoa; phylum Arthropoda; class Insecta; order Coleoptera; family Elateridae; genus Agriotes; species Agriotes lineatus. The sequence goes on from CALNHX010005435.1 coordinate 96,858, forward strand.
GCTTATAAGGAACTAGGTTATGGACACTATCGAGAAGACACGTCTTTAGGATTTTCAGACGTGTACGTGACGATGTCAAACGGAACCCGTTCCAACGTGGCCAAGGCCTTCCTTGGAAAAGCAAAGGATCGAAAAAATCTGCATGTAGTTGTAAATGCTCAAGTTGCAAAACTTCTCATTAATGAAGAAAATCGCGCCGTTGAGGGAGTGGAGGTACGGGTGAACAACAAGCTATTTAAATTAAAATCGCGGAAGGAAGTTGTACTGTCAGCAGGCGCGATCAATTCTCCGCAAATATTAATGAATTCCGGAATAGGGCCTAAAGAGCATTTGGAGAGTTTGAATATTAAAGTGATAAAAGATTTGAAAGTAGGTGAAAATCTTCAAGATCACGTGATATATCCAGCGGCGTTTGTGAATGTAGATATTAAATCTAAATCGCGTGGCGATATGATGGATGATTGGTACAGGTATTTTATGCATAGAAAAGGTCCGCTCGTCAATATAGAGCTTTTAAATTTAGCAGCATTCGTCAATCCCAAACATGATTCGGAATTTCCTTCTGGACAAATGCTCCACATGCTGTACCATCAAAATGATCCAAACTTTGAACAGACGATGCGGCATTTTTGGGAATTCTCCGATGACGTCATTGCCACCGGCCTGCAAAATAACAAAAATTCAAGTAATATAGCTGTTACTGCTATTCTTTTAAATCCTAAATCTTCAGGAAAAATCCTTCTTCGCAGCGTAGATCCTTTCGAACCTCCACTGATATTTCCTAACTTTTTTAGCGACAGCGGTGACAACGATTTACAAACGTTGATCGACAATATAAGGTTAACCGAAAGTCTGATTAAAACAGAGGCATTTTCGAGTATCAAAACCATGTAGAACGTTTGAACGTGGGACAGACGATTATTGGAAATGTATGGTCAGAAATTTGGCATCAACTGTTTACCATCCAGTAGGGACGTGCAAAATGGGAGTCGCAGAAGATTCCACCTCGGTTATAGATTCAAGGTTAAGAGTTCATGGAATTAGAGGAGTTAGAGTCATAGACGGCTCCATCATGCCTAATGTAACTAGCGGCAATACCAATGCTCCTATTATAATGATTGGAGAAAAAGGGGCATCACTAATTAAAGAAGACTGGCTACAGCGGCATGACGAATTGTAAATCTAAATAATGATAACAAAATCAACTTTCTTCCTTAAGTTACAGTAAACAGTTAGTAATTATTACCACGACACTAGAATCGGCATTTCTTACTATGAACGGAATAATTATGTTTACTAGCATGAAATCTCGACGTGTATTCTATATTAATTGATCGCAATATGCATGTGCTCAAAATGTATATATTAATATATTATTCGTACGTTTAATTGGCGTATAAGTGCTTCGAGAAATCCCAATTATTTAGATGTTTTTTGTTGCTTTCTTTTTCCACGGTTTCAGATCTTCCCTGCGGTATATTTACTTGTCCAAAGATATTTAGTTGTTGTGCTAGCATATTTATAAGATGTAAACTGTGTTGCCATTTATTACTGATAGACAAATACATCGTTGACGCTGATATAGTATGATACAAATTAATATAATATACACATAGGGGCACCAAGCTTGATCCCTTAAAATTATTTTGCTTTATAAATGCTTTCCCGCAGCGTATACATATTTATTATATATTATGTAATGATAGCAAAATGACCTACGTAATTTATTAATTAGGCGGTTATATTATCCAGCTCAGTACATATTGATTGCCATTTAATGTGAATTAAATAATTGAAACATTTAACTCTTAAAAATAAAGTGAATTGTATGTAAATTCGGCAATGTAATGTACTATACATGTGTTTGTATATAAAATAGAGTTGGTTGCCTTGAAGAGCTTTAAAAAAATATATTGGGAATAAAACCGCTAGTACTTTCCAAATTGGAGAAAAATAAATACAATTTTTCCAGTAAAAGTCTTAATTTATGATTTTATTGAATCAATACATGCGTCTCAGAAGAGCTGCAGCGCAGAAAAAGGTCAGGAACGGTGAATAAATTCAGAGAGTAGAGTATTCCTGATACACAGAAAATGCGTCCTACCCAGAGTGGTCCCCCGGGGGCTGTACGGAACACGGATGCATCTACGAGGCACCATGAATCTACGTCTAGAGCTGCGAGTTTGCAGCTCTGTTCAGCCTGAAGAAATTGTCGCTCCAAGGACGACAACCATTGAACCCCGTTCCAGATGTCCAAGCATCTGCAAGGACCTACGAAAATGTGGTCACCCTTGTTTGAAAAGCAATGCAAGTTAGTATTCATAGGAAGCTAAGCAAATCTATCATTTACCTGTAAATTATTGCTAAAACACAAAGGAGCTGTTTTCACCACAGTGAGGTTGGGAAAAGTGAGTCTTATTTTGAATAGATAAAGTGGAGGTCTCTATTACCGCCGAGCAATATTTAAATGGAAATATTGTAATTTAAAAAAAATTTATAGAGCTGGTTAGAGAATAAAAGAAATTTCAAAATAGTGTGGGACTAGTTTGCTAAAAAACACAAATGATTACATAAATAAATGTATTCTAAGTAGAGAGAATAATAAATCCTAATATTACTTAAATATATTACTACATTAACACTTGAACTATTGTTTAATATCCGTTTAAAGGTTGTTTCGAATGAAAAATACAACTAGTGTTAATGTTTAAAAAACGAAAAGAGTACCTATATGACAAATGTCATAAACACAAGCAATGCTCATCGATTTTATTATAAACTAGCTTAACATGTCCGTCATAAAGCAATCCTTCAGTCTTTCCTCTTCTAGTTTAACCCTTTCTTCCGGGCTGGGTGGTGCACCAATTTTTTGGCTTCTTTCCAGTCTACCCTCTACACCATCCCTCCTACACATGTCCTTCGGTTTTTGTCTTTATTGGATATTTGAATCAATTTCCGTTGTACAAGATTCTGTAGCAGCAAAGCTTGTGCCAAGGACGAAGTGTTCATAATTATGTAGAAAATAGGTACAAGTATGTTAAAAGTTCCAAATAATACAAGAGTGAATTCAAACACTTACTAATTAAATCGCAAAGAGAAAAAAATATGCCAGTCGGTAAGATTCGAAGCTAAAGGAAACCTGATTTCTACTTAGACGCTTTAACCGATCTGCCGAAAATACTGTGCAACACAAAGGCTTATCGTTGTATTATGAAGAGGCGACATAAGAAGTAAAGCCGATGAGTTCAATACAATGTCATTGCCTGAGGAGACCCGTTGTGTGATATCCCTTGCGCGATCTTAATGGAGCTTGTCATGTATAACACAAGCATAATAGGCCATGCGTTGAATTTAGTATTGTCATACTAGGTTCAAACAGTTTACTATCTACAACAGTCTTAAAAGGTTGCCATGGCTAACAGGTTGTTGTCATAATAAATCTGCCGTTGGCTATGCTCTCAAGAAAATAAACAAGCTTGTGACTATTTGGATGCAATTGCCGGCTGAAACTAGCTCGGACGAAGACGGCGTGTACAGTTCTTTAGAATAATGGAATCAAAGGGCGCCAACGGATTTTTACCAAGTAACGACAAGTGTATCCAGGTATTCAAAAAGCAGTAGCATAAAATAATCTGAAAGAGAAGCTCAACTCAAGTACAGGTAGCAGTAACAAATAAATCACGCCAGAATGCGAATATCACAGTATATAATTGTCATGAATTCATCTAAAACATTACAGGACAAATTACCAGGCACCTCACAAAAATCATAAAGTCTAATACATACATCTTAATACATACTTACAAGTTACGATACATTCAAAGCAGGCAATAGTTTACAAGATATTACGCTTAGGTTAAAGGTGCCAAGCGCGGGGAGAGAACTGTATACTCCCAAGGTCACATTGGCAATCCAAACGTAAAAATTCCCAAACCGGCCTCAAAGCGCAAAACTGCACGCCACAGGGGGAATCGGGCTGCGACTGAAGATAAGAAACTTGGCTTATGTAGGTTATGAGGAAAAGTATTTTCGCTAATGAAAAGCATTTGTAAGACTCCAAATTTCGCTCAACTTTAGCGAAGAGCGACTAGTAGGTGTGCTTTGTAAGGTTTGTAATTTCCCTGGGTTTTTGCATTTTACCGCAGATCTAATTACACCTAGCATGTGCATGTTCGATTTACCGTCAATTGAAAATGTGTCGTATGTACTGTAGGCACATTGATTTAGGTTAGAGGCTGATATATTTTTTCCTTGATTCAAACCGGTCCCCAAGCAAAAATTACAGGGCTTAACAAAATTCCGAACCTGTCCTGCGGACTGGAAGTTGTGAATGACAAACAACCTCGGAAGGGCGAGTCGGTCATGTGGCATGCGTTCACCAAACTTCGCTCGCATGAGCACAAAATATTCAAATTGGAAAGTAACGCATGTAAACAAAAGCTAGCAGGTATTACTACATTCAGCAGTACGAGTTCGGGATGATAGTATTTTTTTATTTTTTTGTAATATAAGTTTTTTTAGTTACTTAAGCCCTTCTACCAATCCGGCGTTAGATGATACTGCAAAGGTTGAAAATGGTTTTTCGCCGTTACGCAGTAGCTGTATTTAACGCCTCGTAAGTAGCATATTTTTAGATTTTACTCAAATATAAAGACGCTGTTACTGGAAACAAGGTCACTTGAAGCGCCCGTACGTGGAGAAGGTTACCTATTTTTATTTTAGTTAAGTTTTGGGAAAGTTTCGCAATCTTAATTTGATACATCATAGATCGGTGGGGAATGCGCCTCTAATTTGATAGCGGAAGCTTCTTGCTGTTGTATTGTATTGTATTGTATTTTTATTCATCATAATATACACCGTGGTGCTTAGATATGTCACAATTCCAGTTTAAATATAAAAATATAAAAATAAAAAAATACAATGCATTTACAGAAATAGTCAACTACAGATAAATACAGTAACAACAAAAATACTAAAGTCAATAAAACAAGACAGTCTTAATTTTCAACAAATCTGAAATCGGAAAGTTCATAGTAGACATTGGCCAGAAGATGTTTTTTAAGCTTAACTTTGAAGAGTTTTGTTGGGGCATTTTTGAGAGTACTAGGAAGCGAATTAAATAATCCTATTCCGAAATTATTTCGTTTAGTGGAAGTTAGTCTCTGCTGCGGAACCTGTATATCGCCTCGACTGCGGGTGTCGTAACCATGGGCATCGCCGTTTTTTGTATAATCGCCATAATGTTCTTTTATGTGTAATAGATTACAATATAGTATTGCTGACGGTAGCGTTAATATGTTATATTTTTTAAACAATGGTTTACAACTGTCTAACTGACTCGCTCCCGCCAACACTCTCAAGGCTCTTTTTTGTACAATGAAAATTTTTTTCATATGTGTAGAGGTACCCCAGTTTATTAGACCGTACGTCATTACACTATGAAATAATGCGTGGTATGCAGTAATGGCAGCATCTAAGTTTACTCGATTTTTTATTTGTCTAATTACATAAATTGTTCTTGATAATTTAATTGAAAGATTGTCAACATGTGCTTGCCAAGTTAGTTTGTTATCCAAGGTAAGGCCTAAAAATTTGACGGTTTCACAGATATTTTGTTTATTTGAAAATAGTAAAGTGGTAGTTTTATTTTGGTTTAAACAAAGCTTATTTGCCTGGAACCAATCTGAGGCTTGGTTGATAATGTTGGTTTGTAACTGATTGACTAGAGTTTCATCTTCTACGTGGTTTGCAAAGGTCGTATCGTCTGCAAATAAAGTCGTGAAAACTGGGATGGCATTAGGCAAATCGTTAACATAGATTAAAAATAATAACGGTCCCAATACACTTCCTTGTGGGACACCATGTTGAATTGAAGACATCTGGCTATACTGACCTTTGCAAAATACACATTGAGATCTGTCAGATAAGTAGGATGACATTAGTTTTAGAGTTACTCCCCTGCAACCGTAATACTCCAGTTTATCGAGTAAAATGCTTTTTGAGACACAGTCGAACGCCTTGCTTAAATCAAGAAATAGTGCAAAGGAAGATTTTTTGTTTTCCAATGATTCTGTTATATAATTAATGAGATTCAGCACGGCTCCCGACGTGTCCCTTCCTTTTCTGAACCCAAACTGTCTGTCCGTAAAAATATGGTTGGTTTCAAAGAAATTTAGAATTCGAACTGCAATAATTTTTTCTATAATTTTGGCCAAAATAGGGAGAAGCGCAATGGGTCTATAATTTGATCTATCATCAATTTCACCCGATTTATATAAAGGTATAATTTTGGCTTGTTTCAATTTATTAGGAAATATGCCCGTCTTTAATATCATGTTTGCAATATAAGCTATCGGGGCAGATAAACATAAAACATTTTCTTTGTACATGCAAACCGATTGATTATATAGGTCTAATGATTTTGACTTTTTTAATGCCTTTATAATATCTTCTACCTCGGATTCCTCAACAGCAAATAAGAATAGTGATTGTTCATTATTTATTGGTAATTTCTTTAGATAAACACTGTGTGAGTACTTTGATGGGGGAATATTTGATAATAAATCGTCGGCTACATGCACAAAGTAGTCGTTGTGAGATTCTGGGGAAATCACACTTACCACTCCATTGCTATTGATATTGTTTACACCTTTTTTTATTATTCTCCATATTGTTCTTTGTTTATTATCAGACTCCAAGATTTCTTTACTGATTTTTTCTTTTTTTAATTTTAAGATTTTTTGTTCGTATTCGTATTTTTTTTGTTTAAATTCAACCGATAGAAGATCATTATTTTGCAAGTTCAATTTCAAAATGTTTCCAAGACGATTTATTTCTTCCCTGGCCAAAACTATTTCCGGATTGGTAAATATAGAGGCATTTTTACGTTTGTTATTTGTATTAATTGTAATGGGAGGAAAAGATAAATCGTGATAATATGTAAAAACTTTATAAAAAGCATTAACTGCGCAGGTTGGGTCAGACTCTCTATATAATTCTACCCAATCTTCCGTTAAGAGGTAATTTGAAAATTTGATTCTATTTCTAGAACTTTTATTTGGTACGGTTTTGTAAACAGAGGTCTCCCGTTTTTGAATAGTGTTAAATTTAATTATTTGAGATTTATGATCAGATATGTGAAATTCAGCCACAGTTGCAAGTTGTGTTTCAAAATTTGTGAAGATGTTGTCGATACACGACTTGGAATTTTTTTGTTCTCTAGTAAAGTCGGTGATATTTTTTTGTAATCCAAAAGAATGGAATATGTTAGTAATTTCGATGCTTTCCTTAGATTTAACTGCAAAATTTATATTAAAATCGCCACCAAACACTAGCTTACTATTTTTAAAATATTTAGATATTAAGTCAAGAGCATGAGAAAGTTTATTTTTAAAGATATCGATATTACCACATGGTGAACGATATAAAGCCACCGCAACACAGTTCAAATCAGCAAGTTTAATGCCAGTGCATTCAAAATGTTTTTCACTGTTAAGTTCACTAATGAAATTTATTGATGTAAAAACGTGATCAGATCTAGTAAAAATGCATACTCCTCCACATTCACTCTCCAATCGGCAGTAACAAGAAGCTAGATTGTAATTATTTGGTGTATATAAATGTTTTTCTCCATCCTTAAGCCAATGTTCACTAATCATCACCACGTCAAAATTTTGTTCAGTTAAGATGGATTCAAGATAATTGTGTTTGTTTCTAATACACTGAATATTTGCATGCAAAATAGTAATATTACTGGTGTTTTTATTACAAAAGAGAGGCACTGAATGTTTGTCAATGATAGAAGATACTTGCTCTTCTGGGCACGTCGATCGTATTAAAAATTTCGTTTTGGCGAGTAGTATTTGCCATGGCTTTCCCTGGATTGTTGTAGGCGTATTAGATGTTGGGAGGAGACAAATGATTTGTAGGTTGCAAGGTCCGCCGATGCAGTAGAAGATCCTATGCCATACGCTTCAAAGTACTTCATGTATAATTGTTTTAGCGACTCCACGTCTACAGGAAGGCCCTCAGAAGCTAAAAATACCCTTAGAGAAGCATTTGTGAAGCCCTCGTGACAAACTGATTGCGGTTGTTCATGTAGATAGGATATGTACAACCTGACGGCATTCATTATTGCTGGTTCCCGCAGACGAGCCAAAAGGTACCGGCCTTCATCGGTGGCAGATTGCATTGTCAGTTTCACCCTTGGCGGAGTCATTGCATCTACTGTGAGATTTGTTTTCTGGATGCCTGCACTCACAAATTTTATGGGTTGATTTTCATTAAAGGTGTGTTGTTTGCCAGCTGCTATAGCCTCCCCATCAGAATGAAGCCTTAGAATCTTCTCTTGAGTAGTGAATTCTTTAGTTATCTTATTCTTCACTTTGTCCAGCTGCGTTTCATTTCCTTCGTTAGGATTTTCCTCAAGATGGCATTTTCTTTCTACTGACCACTTTACCGATACACCAGCAGGCCAGAACTGCTCTTCTGCTAATCGAGCGGCAGACTTTCTGTTTATGGTGCCGATCTTGTATGTTATCTCCGCTGCATTTTCTGATTGTTTTAATAGGGGGTAGCATCTTATAAAGTCCGACACTCGCAACTTTTCTTTAATATAATGTACTACGTGATTGCTGTTATAGTACGATGGAAGGTTTCTCACAATCACATAGTGCCATTTACTTTTATCTACTTTTCCATCTTGAGTAGGTAATGTTAAATTAGACAATGGTTTTGGGCCACTCAAACTAGGAGATAGTTCTGTTGTTTGGGTGCCAACTGACATACAAGACTTTGATGTTTGAATTGGAGTCGGTTGTGAAGTTGAAGAAGCAACACCTGGAGATTTTAGGGTTTTCAGTCTTGTTTGGAACTCCGCCATGGAGTCTGATATTTTTGTTATCTTATGTTGTATCCCTTCTATGTTTTTCCTAATTTCACTTGAAGATGGATCGTGTACCTGTATTTTGATTTGGTCTTCATTGCTGTTGAAGAAGACTGAGGAGAGATTGAAAAGATCCTGCTGCATGCCGTTTAAACTTTTTCTAATTGATTGTGGGCCACAATCAGTGAAGGACTGACACATCGAGTAAATTTCCTCAACTCTTTTATGAAGCAAATCTAGCTTTGAATCTTGGTTATATACCAATTCATGTGTTTCCGTAATAATCGGAATTGCATCAGCCACTTTCTTAATTAGTGACCCTATAGCCTCGATGTTATCTTTTGGTACTTGGTCCCTTGTTAATTGTGAAACTTTTTCATGCAGATATTTTAGATTGGGAGAATCACATAGAACGCAAAAATATCGCAGTTGGTGATTTTTTTGTTGTGAAATCGTTTTTAATGTGGTTTTGTCAAATCCACTGCATGCCATGCAAAATATGCGCCTACATTCGCCGCTACACTTTAGTTTATATTTGTCCTTAACATCCAGGAAGACTTTTTGGCAAGCATCGCATTTGAAATTAGCCATTTCAACGAAATTGAGGTCAAGTTCACTACCAGTAGTAAATAATTTAAATGTAATAGGAAGTCAAATTGCAATTACTTGCAAAATGTGTTTCCTATTGTGTCACTGGGTTATGTTATGATGAATTGCGTACATACGAAGTAATATGTAGTTTAGTCAACACAGCAAAACAATACACACACGAGTATTAGCATGAAAGAATGCAAAACACTGCAAAACAAGCGGAGCAAAACAAAAATGCGACCGCACTGCACGACGAGCAAACTAATACTCTGAGTATTTCCCTAACAAAAGTTAAGAAAATTGGTTTACATACCGCAAGCTTGTAACTTTACACAACAATAATGCGTCTCGTTTCCTAATATTTACAGAGCATCTGACATACCAGCGGCTAAACTGCTAATCAACTGATTTAATAGCCTTTAAATCAGCTCCTTCCTTTTCAATCCGTACCCCTTGCTAGGGGTGTGGTGACTGTCTCAGATATCATCGTCCTCCATTGTTTTCTATCCATTGCTGCATGGACTGCCTCGTGAACCTGGCTACCAGTAATCTCTTTTATTATGTCAGTCCATCGTCGTGGAGAACGGCCTCTGGAGCGTTTTCCGCTGACTTTTCCTTCTACCCTTATAAGCTCTAGATCTGAGCTGCGTCGTGCTACATGCCCGAAGTATGAAAGAATTCGTTGGTGAATTGTATCGTGAATTCGTTTCTGGGAACCTAATTCACCT